>CAKAOH010043214.1:92340-164618 GCA_916701665.1 Sebastiscus tertius
TAAAATGTTAAAAATGGTGAAAAATGTTTCCAAAAGCCAAAGATGACGTCCTCAAATGTCTTGTTTCGTCCACAACTCAAAGATATTCCGTCATAGAGGAGTAAAGAAACCAGAAAAAAATTGTATTTAAGACTTTTTTTTCTTAAAAAAAAACAATTAATCGATTATCAAAATAGTCGTTTGTGCAAATTCACAATCAAATTGAAAAAAGAAAAACAACCACAAAGAGCTCAGGGCCTTCTGTTTGCTTTACAACTTTACAAACTCCTAAATGAACTGTCTTCTTGACTAATTCTTTCCTAAATCCACATACGGTAACTGCGCAAAAGGTTGTGAGTCAATTGCTTATCCCGTAAGACTGTTTTGTTGTTTTAGTGGCCCCATTCACAGCACGAGGGCCCGGGACTCCAGAGTGAACTCCGATGCTGATAATTGACTTGTGACGAATACCTCCGTTTGTTCTGAACGGTCTCCGGGTGACCGAGAGCCGCCGCTGAGCCGCGTGAGAGGGCTGTTTTGTTTTGCTGTGTACCGTGGTCGGGCAATAAAGCCGGAATGAAAGGAGCGGTCTCTTCTCTTGGCCCCGGCCTCCCCCCTAAACTCCCATTAAGCCAGCCCAGCACAATGGTGGTGGCAGAGGGGACCAGAGCTCCCATGGAGAGCCTGCTCTTCACCGATCAATGTGTTTATTTAAGCAGGAAGCATCTTCTCTGGAGCACCAAGGGCTCTTTCTCTTTTTGGCTGAGGCTGGAGGTCAGCTGTTTCCAGACCAGAGGCATGCAGAGGAAAAAGCAGGGCAGACTTTTGCTGGTTCTGGATCAGTAAAGGACATAAAGACTTATGGAGACTCGGAATAAGTTTGTTGTTAGTTGGCATTGGTTTCATTTTAAACTGGGGTTGTTGAAACTCTCTTCCATGTGAATATATGAGTTCCTCGGTAAAGCAAGCACCCACAGTAAAGGACCCCCACCCCCTCCTGACCCTGAGGCTTTAATATTGAATGGCACATTGGTACCTTCCCCACAAGAATTCATAAACTAAACGATTAGCCTCTGTCTGTAATTGCGCTCTCTCTTGCCTAATAGGGGAGGTGAGGTAAAGAGGGAAAAAAACAAAGGACAGTTAATTTGTGATTTCCTCTGCTCATTTGAAGGCAAATTAAGTGTCAAACAGCTAATACGGAGCATATTTCATTTTATGAGCTTTTAATTTAATTCTACCGCCTCATATCGCGGGAGCCCGTTAGCTGCGCTGCTAACGCTCGCTCCTCGCCTGAAAACGGGGGCCATAAATAAACATGTTTCAATTAGGCCCTTCACGGTAATAGGATATGATTCTGTTCATTTGCCACGTACGGATGGCGGATGTGTCATTGTGGCGGAGGGGAAACAAGCTGCTGGGGCGTTCGCCGTGTTTTTCTCCGGCCACGGACGCCCAGTGGTGACTGGCTTGCGTGCGTGCATGGCGGGGGGAAGCTGGCTGGATTGATGGAACTGCCGCGGGGCCAACCCAACTGTAATTACAGGCCGTAATGAGAGGCTGCATGGGGAAGTACTGCAATAATAGTCCCTGTGTACTTAGGCATATCTTTGAGAGGGCTAATAACGATTAATTCTGCTCACCGAGGAGAACTTGTCTTAAAACAATTCAATATTTCTCCATAAGCCGCCTCCTGTCCTCCATTTCCCTGAAGCGACAGCTATACGTCGACTGCCTCTATTTGCTCGGCCTGGCTACAAGCAACATTACAGAGCCCAATGCATCACGTTTAAATCCTCAGAGAGGTTTACTTTCTGGCTGCTCTACGGTCGTGAAGTTTGGCTAAAACTTGCCGAACCAGGAAGTGTAATTAACTCTAATTTGCCATCAGGTGGTTGGACCCAGCTGCAACTGATGAGTGCTTCTTCTCACTGAGGAATTCAGTGCTGCTTTTTTAATCAAGCAGGCAATATTGTTGCTTCCCTGTGCAAAGACTCAAAAGTAGTTTCTGCATAAAACCCACGTAAGTTGGTAGATAACGTGTGTGACAGTGAGTTTTAAATAAGGCTGGGTACTAAACAGCTGTCTTATAATAATGACAAATAGTTTCCCTCAGCGTAGCGTGTCATATTAAACAGCTCTATGCTTAATGGCTTGGATAAATAGGCCATAAGTAGCGTGGCAAAGCACGGCCGTGTTTCCAGTGACAGCGAACCGAGCGCGCAGATAACGCCTGTCCGGACAGAGTGACTGAAGACACCGGCGCTGTGTAACTTCTCCCCCTTAATTCAATTCCCCGGCTCCGTGTTGTCCCTCCACCCCCTCCTCATTTCTTCCCTCCCTCCTCCCTAACCTGTGCTCCGCATCGTACCAAAGCATGCCTGACGGATAACAAGCCAGGCTGTTTGTTCGAGCCTGTGTTGCCGGCGCGTGTTCGCCCCATTATCTCTGCATAAGCTAAATGCTAAATTATATTTGCCATTTTGTTTGCAGTGACACGGGGCATCAATCACCTCCCTTTTTTTATTTCCTTGCCTCTCTCCCCCCTTTTTTTCCCCCCGTGCTGCAGCCTCTGAGCAGGAGATGAGGGGTTGAGAGGTAGGGTGGGCCGGAGGTGGGGAGGTGGGGAGGCGGAGGACGGGGGGTGGGGGGGACATAAAAAATTCATTACGCTTAGTGGCACATCAGCAAGGGAGAGATATGACTCCTGAGGAGGAGAAGGGGGGAGTTGATAATGATGAAGAATATCAAACATAATGCGGCCCAAGTAGCTGCCCCATCCAATTTGTCCTCGTCGCGCGGTGATCGCTTCCTTCGTGTCTGCGGGTAAGGAAACAAGCGCCGCAAGGACGATGAAGCGTCTCCGAATGGTACTCACTGTTTTGGACGCGAGGAATACAAATGATGGAGGGAGGAGAAGAGACAGAAAGAGTGAAAAAAAAGGAGTAATTTGTGCATGAGTGTATAAGTGAGCGAGCTGAGGGAATGCTTTGAAGCTCTCTGCTGACCTGGCCAGCGCCGTCAGGGGCACTCCAGGGAAATACGAGACTACGAGACTACTGTAACAAGACTTCTCCTGCTTATAAATACTTACCACTCTCTCTTACGAGGCATGACACCATGTTTTACTTTACTTCATATCTGATAGCCCGTACGTGCATGTGATTGGATGAGGCGGGGTGGTTAGCAGTATACAGTTTGTGTGTCAGGAGCCCATCTGTGTCTGTCAGAGACGGGTAGATGTCAGCAGAGGCTTCCTTCTCTTGACAAGGCTTGATCACTGCTCTTATGAGATTCGCACGCTCCCAGGCTCCCCTCGCCCTGCTCTCATTTCCGCGTCTCTGACACATGTTCATTTGCGTGTCTCTGACATGCGGATCATGTTGCGCGCGTACGGGGCCGTGGCCTTTGATCCTGAGAGGCAAAGAGAGGCGCCCAGCAGCACCCATGTGGAGGATGCTCCGCGCCCACAGACGGAAGGATCTTGATTTGTATCGCCATTAGTAGAGTAGGGGGGAGCTCGCCAGTGATGCAGCTGAATTAAATGTGTTCTCAGGTATGATATTCTGGTTGTGTGTGTGCGAGTGTGAGAACACTTTGAAAGACTTACACGTGAAGAGGGGGCACAGGGGAAGGCTCGTAGATGTAACGTCCCTGGGTATGTCTGTCGTCGATTGGCACAGGAGGATGGAAGGTGGGGAAGAACTGCGGTGCAGCTGCGTAGAATAACAGGAAGAGAAGGAGAAAAATAAATATGAGACATTTTCTTTAGCCCCCTGGTTCCTCTAAAACACATTGTCATGTGAATTTATTCCCTCCTCGGCTAATCTAAATAGCAGCTATAATGAAAGGCAGTGAATGATGGCTATCTTTCATCAGACCCACCCAATTGAGACCTCATTAAAAGCACTCAACTAAAAGCTGCAAAATGTTCCCTGAGAAAGTCTTTGCAAATGTCTCAAGGCTGATAGAACTCAGAATAAACAGCGATAAATAACCGTAAGAAAAGCAGCCAAATGGCACGTTTCTCACTGCACCAAGCATAATGTGGTTTTGTACAAAAAAATAAAGTACAACCAATGAAATGAATAAGAAAACACGCTTTTCTGTTTCAGTGTTTTGTCACAACTGCCAGAAAGAATTGAGAAGCTTCTTTTTTTTTCTCCCTCCAGATAAAACATTAAAACATTTGCATAATATGAGCTTCCAGGCCTTTTCTCTATTTTTACTCCCTGAAATTGTCACCAGACTGAATTCACACATGCATGCACTCATCTTCTAACCTTAACTGCACTGCGCACCATAATCTTAAAAACTAAAGCTGGAATTTTGTGTTGCAACTCTGCATCCATTGTTGGACAAGTTGCAACGAGCAAACCATGAGTGGGAATTTTGCTGCCTACCTGAGGGTCGTATTGTGAAACTGAAATGGGTTAAAACTTGTACAGAAATACAGAAACAGCATGATGACTAACACACACGCACACATAAGGGTCCACAGAGCAACAAATCACTTTTTCATTCACATACTATATGAACACATATCACTTTATTGGCTGTTACGGAGACCGTTGCCAACTCGCGTATCACCACCCTGAGGCAGAGCATGTGTCAACATCTGCATACCTTCACGCAGCAAGTCTCTCAGGCTGCTAGCTATGTGTTTTTTTGCTTGTAAACATTTGGGAGTGTGTGCCAAGAGGGCAGAGGGCCAAACGGTGGGATGCCCGACAGCTCTACGGGTGTTGCTCCGCGCTCAAACGCAGCTGCATAGCCGGGCAACGCAGCAGGTGTTGATCCCTCAGCACCTCTCAGGTCTGCTTACCTCATCACTCACTCATTCAATGGGGGGGAATCACTGCCAGCGTGGGCCAACGCAGCTACAATTAAGAGGGGATCAGCTTGGTGTTGTTTGTAATCCTGCAGCATGAGAATGCGAGTCTTAAAGAGGGGATTTAGTTTTGCTCTTCCATAAAGTTGCAAGAGAGAGATTAAAAACAGAATTGTCAAAATTGGAGCAGCAGAGGCCGAGATATCCTGACTTTTAGTCCTTATGTGGGTCTCCAAGTTGAAACCCAGAAACCCGGGTGATTGTAACTTGAGTATTACTCTCTAGACTTTGGAAACCTCTCTCCAGAGCCAAAGACAACATTATACATCTGTTTTCACAGGCTATATAGTACTTTGCCATATACGAAAATAGACTTTGACATGTTGGTGGAGTGCCCCTTTAAGTCTAAAACACTGGCACCCTAAAATGTGCATAAAGACAGCATACATCTGTAGCAAAGAGGCGGACATCCCTGCAATAGACAACGCCTTATTTTCCTGTGTTGATGCCCCAGAAAAGCATCTTTTTTTCAGATTCCACACCATGCTTGGCACAATCTAGTCTAAAGGCCCTGACACACCAAGCCAATGGTTGGCCGTCGGACAATTTGGGGCTGTCGGTGATTGTCTGTTGGCCTACTTTTTGCGGTGTGTCCCGCACCGTCGGCTCTAGTCTGCTGTGTCTGGGCCTTAATATGGACTTCTTCTCTTGTCAGGTGATAGCACATCTATTGAGGTCTTGTAGTGGTGACAATGAATAAAGAGAAACTAGTGGAGGTAGAAATAGAGGAGGGGATTGATTGGTTCTTCAGGAAGTGAAATAATGCCCCAACAACTCTTAAATCCAGGTCCAAGGTGTCCAATTCACTTTATCCATATGTTAGAAATACAGTCTGAAATATAACTCAATATTGGAGCTCATTAGGTTTGCTGAATGAGTAAAAACAAAACTTAGGCAAGCTTCTAGAAACCATTCAGGAGGGTTTCATCCTGTTTTCACAATAGAGATGCATGTAAGTAGTAAAAGCCTCCTCCATGCAGCTCTGGCAAGTATCTGACCACTCAGTCTCAGTCTGTTTGATAGTTTCCTCCTGATGACTCAGTTTTGGCTTGGCTCTGCTCGGCTGCTCGGGGAGGGAGGGATGAGGGGTTTCTGGGATAGAGGGATGGGCTGCTGGTAGACGAGGGCAGAATTTGCTTTGTTTACTCTCCACAGCTCCGCTCCGAGGCTGTCGGCCCTCGGCTGTCAGAGTCGGAAATGAACCTTCAGGTTTACCGGGGTCTATGCGCTGCGTTCTGGCTCGATGGGAGTAAAAGCTTCATGTTCTCTGATCTCACTGATCCCTGCCCACATTGCAGGAACTTTGCACTAACCTCTGTCCTGTTGGGTAATGAGGGATGACTGTAGAGATTACAAACTGTGAAATCATTTTGAAGACTCCACCCCTTCACCCCCGCAACACACACACACACCTGCATTCCCACATCCGCCACTCCTCATTGAATTACCCAGATCCCCCCCCTATGTTTATGTCTCTGGAGCTCCTCACTCAGCACAGCCCTGTGCCTGGACTGGACCCTTGCTCCTTCATCACTCTTTCCTTCCCTCCCTCCTTCCCTCCTCTCGCCGTGGCTGCATGGCAAACCGTTCCGCCGAGGTTTATTTAAATCCAACTCTTGAAGTTTACTTTACCATGGCCCTATCTAAATAGAGCCTGCCACCTCTTTTACGCCAGCGCAGCTCTCCATTAGCGAGGCAAACAGCCCTGTGTCACTGGAGGGAATGTATACAGTCGCAAAGAACAGAGGGCGAAGGAGAGAGAGAGAGGGGGAGAAAGACTCCATCCTGCAATCCATCTCCAGTGTTTCCTGTAGGGACTCCTTACTGTTTACTCCGGGACTAAATTGCCCCTGCTCTTCTGGATATTCAGGGGTATTCTCGTCTCTCTAATACAGAATACAGCTGGAGGGCACATAGGAAGCCGACGCACGTGCCACAATTTTTACCTTCCCACTGCGGCCACACACCACAGCAGCTCCAGCATTCCTCAGGAAAGTGTAATCACGATGGTTTTGTCCCGGTTGCATTTGGTAAACCACCATTGGCAAAGTGAGAGGGATTAAAGAAGTCTTCTAAGCCAATGCAAACTTTTTCTGAAACACTGAACATTTTTATAGCTCTTAACAACTCGCCCGCTCTTCAGAACTCTTCTCAAACATTTTAATGACTCCAGAGCAGCAGTATTCATTTTTGATTTACATTTTTCCTCTTTTTTTTATTCTTTCAGGAAAAGGGATGGAAGCCATTAAGACACGATTACAAATGGGTCTTAATGAAAGGGCAATTAGCGGCAAACTTTGACCACGCTCATTAATTCTAATTCAACACAAACACACCGTGCTCAGGACCAAAAGCCAGCTTCCCCTTCATTAAAGAGAGGATGGTAATTGCCTTGTCCTTTATTGGACACTTGAATAATTTCAAAAGAAGGGGGAGGACAAGGGGAGGATAAAGCCTAAAGCACATCATTTGCAAATATCCTTATTGGTTAATCTCCTTTCATAATGGCAGTTTTACCACAAAGGATCTTCTCTGTGCTTTGGAACGCATGTGATGTGATACTTTAGGAGAATTTGAGCTGTCACTCACAATTCTGATTTGGGTTTTGATAATACACAAACAATTTCTCATCTTTCTCTTTTGTTGTCAACTCAGCATTGTGAGTTTATTGTCTTGACTGCTCCTCCTCTCCTCTGGCGAGGGTTCACTGACTCTGCTCTAACAGAGTGTCACCCGCAGCCGAGGACGAGACGCTCCTCTATAAACACCGCACTTCTCATCGACGCTCTGCTGCGAGAGCACAAAGAGCCAGTGACAGATTGTCATAAGCGACTAAGGCGGAGTGAGAAAAGGGCTGCTGGGGCCTGCTCCAGAGGTTTGTGAATTGCTAATGTGGAACATATGAAGCCTGTGCCGGGGCTGTGACTGCCAGATTTCATTATGCCACCTCTCTCCCCGCTCATGATCTCACTGCTCAGGCACGCTCGTCTGCAGCGAGGCCCGCAGTTACACCATAACTCTGCAACACTTCGCAGAGCGTGCAAAAGATGCTCCAGACTTTGTCTGTTTGCGTGTTTGCGAGGGCATATGTGTGCAACTTACGTCGCTCCTTTCTGGGAGTGAATACAAGAACATGTACATGATTTTACTATACAAAAAAAACAGGGTGTATTTTGTTACTGGTGTTATTTACCTACTCCTGGAGATGTCACCTTGAGAAACTCGTAGAAGTGGTCTCCAACTACTTTACCTAATGACCCCTTAAAACTAACATCAGCACAGTTTGCATATGACCATGACATGTCCATGAAAACTATTTAATATTTCACGAAAAAGCAAATACTCAAATTTATCTCGTCGCTCGCAACCCCATGCTGGGAATCACTTACATACAGCATAGCTAGAGTTGATTTAAAGTTACTGTGAGGAACTTTTAACTGGCTATGAAACAGCCCAAGTTTAATACTGGTGCCTCTATATGACCTACATAAGCAAACCAGACCATCAGCGAGAAGATTGCCTATTTCTATATATTCTTAAAGCTTGTCATCGGTGCTGCTCAGTCCGCATGAAATCAGACGAAATCATGCAGGTTCACCAGAAACTCTTTCGGCTCAGACTTCAGCAGGGCCTTTGGCAGCGAAAATCTGCAGGAAGTACAGAGCGTCCCAGGCGGTGTGAATGTGTGAAGAACATGAAGTCCGTTGTCGTGTCTGTGTAGGTCATTCCAGATGTGTTTGTTCACCACCTTATTTGCCTCTTTGAAGGTTTATTCTCTGGTGGGCCCACTGCCCAACAGACCTGTAGTATTGCTTATGTAAATTATGTAATCTTTGGGACTTTTGGAAAAAGTTGAGGACCATCAAATGTGTCATGCGGAGTGAGTGCACGTCGTCCTCCGGAACAATTTACACAGACCACTTAAATACAGTTAAAATATTATACAACAATGGTAAATTAAATTATACACACATCTGCACAGAGTGAATTAAATAGATTAAGAAATCCATTTACAACCTTCGTAGCAATATGACATGATGTTAATCTGGGTCTGCCCGCTGCGGACAGACCAAGATCCGGCTTCGCTGCCGCCGGGAGAACCAGAACCAGAACCAGGACTGCGCGGGGCAGACTGGCAGACCCTGCTGCAGTAAAATGAGAGGTTTTCTAAAGGGACTCTGTTGCTCGGAAACACTACAGCTTTTGTCCACTGGGACTGCAAAAACCGACACAAAATTAAAGTTCTACTCGGTAGCTTTAAAGCATTTAGCATAGCATTTTTTACCCTAAAACATCAACTGTTGGCATCAGGTTTTGATATCAGTCGTGGAGAATCAATCAATTCATCGTCATAAAATCAAATCAAATGAATTACACTTTAATAAAAAATAACTCTTTTAATGTGCAACATTTCAGCTTGAGGGCATCCGAGGGACTTTTTCTTTTAGTAAACACAGATGTTAAATTTGAAATTTAGATGCGACAGATTAGCTAACAAGCGAGACTATGAGTATTTATCATGTGCCTGTACTTCGCTCCAACTATCTGGCTGGCAATATAAAAGAGATAGAGAAGTCCCATGCAGACTATCAGTAGAAGCTGTTTGGACGTCGGCTCTCTTGTGAAGCTGAATTCTCCCTCTGATCAATCCCTTCACACCCCGTCTCTCATCATGTTTGCTTACACTGAGACCTCAAGCTGTTTGGACATGTAAATAACACTTTCGGAGACTGTTTAGCTAAGCTCAATGGGAGTTGCTGTTGACTTTTGGAGCGCTTTGCTTTAATTACGGGGTCCCAGATTGTTTCAGGTCTAATGGCCTAATTACCGCTGTATAAATTAGCCTAATGTTCTTGCTGTGCAGAGCTTTCTCTACTGTATGCGATGCTCGGGCGCTAGAACAGAGAGAGCTTTTTATTCAGCAAAGAGCAATGGTAAGAAGGAGGGAGAAGAAAGCAAGCAGAGAGGTTAAATAACAGAAGAATGTTAAGTGTTGCCGTGCCAATCTCTCTGCCATTCATCATATACGCGAGGCTGGCAGATCACACTCTGCCCTTCCTCTGTAAATCAATAGATTTTTTTTCTCTCTTCCGCTGTGTTCTCCTCTGTTTTTGCTTTCTCTGTCTCTCTTGCTCAACTGCTCTCACACCCTTTAACACAAACAGTCTCTCCGTGGGTAAATGTAATTAACATGATGGAAAAGAAAACAGAAGAGAAAGTGATTTTTTTTTTTTTTTTTAAAAAAAACGTCAGCTAAGCACGATAAACAGGCTATACATTCCAACGCTACTGGCTGTCAGAGGTAATTTGTTTGTCTAGACTGAACAAGTCAGTCAGTGCCCATGTTTTCTCTTCACGGTCCTACAAGTCTATGCATATTTGCACTGGGACTTAATGTTCAAGCAGGTTATCTCTTTGTGCCAATATTTACAAACCACTACGCTCAAACAGTGCAGCATGAAACAGTTCCCTGCCAATCTTTATCTAAGGGAGAAAGCCGTAGTCTGTTTGGCTAGTCCGAATCAGAGTTAAATTGGTTCGTTTTCTGTTTAGTCTGGTTCGGTTTCACAGTGCACAAATTGAAGCGGACCAAATTAAAAAAATAAGTTGCTGAGGGGTATGTACTAAAGAGCGAATATATCTTTTCATCTTGAGAGCTGCCACTTCTATGCGGGGAATTGCGGACTGATGTCAACGTTTTTTCACTTTGACTCGGCACTCGACTCGACTGCACACGAATCCCTTCTCCTCCAGTTCATGACTTTATAAACATCACTGTTTTTGTGGACTTTATTCAGCGTATTCTGTGTGTTCTCTACAAACTTCGGACTGCAGAAGTCCTCTACCACTCATGCTAACCTGTCGTTTAATGTCCGAGACTATTTGCGAGAGGTGGTCTCAGACCGTCCGGTTGTTCTGGTCCGCACCAGAGTACGATTACTGCGTTCACAACTGCCCAAACAAACCGAGGCTGAACCGCACCAGAGTTGGATTAAAGCGGACTAAATGTTGGCTCGTGAAAGCGCCCAAAAAGTTCAATTGGTACAGATGTAAAATACGTATCCATTTGCAGGACATTTATCTGAAATAATAAACCCTGATTTCAGCAACCAGGATGATGAAGATCAAGACGTAGGCTGTGCTCCAAGTAGCTTGCTCTTCTACCCGCTCCCTTCTCCATAAGTCCCACAAATATCTTAATGGTGCTCCAGCATCTGCAAGACATTTACCAAGCCCAGTCAATCTTAACAAATTGCACGCCGGCACGCGGACCCTTGCCTTGCTACAGAGTGGAGCTAAGCACGCACACTGCTCTTCCAGGGGCCCCCAGCACCATCCAACCTCGTGTTTTTTCTTCCCTTCATCGCCTCCCTTCCTCCCCTGTATCCCAGTGTGGATCAGGGAGTGAAGGTTATTTCACGAGGCCTCTGCGGAGCGCCAATCTATCTCCTACATTTGGTGAATTTCTCCAGATTGGGATAAGCTGGGGAGCAGAACAAAGCGCTGTGCGTTGGCCCTCCTCCCCCCCACACCCCTCGCTCCAGCACCCTCTCTACCCTTACCCCACCCTCCAGCCTCCTCTCCCCCACCCAGCTGGGGAGAGATTTACACAGCAGTTTAGTAGCTGAAACACTGCGCTACACCTCTTTCCCTCTCTTTATCTCTCACATCTGTCTATCTCCTCCTCTCCAAACAATGATACCTCTCAGAGAGAAGGGAGTTGATTTAAACCTCAGGTTAACTCACCAGGACTTTGCTACATTTATTTTGCCCCTGTGTGATTTATTCTACTCAAATACAAGGCCGCTTTCGGGTTTGATCTTTTTTGAGATCTTTATTTAGGAATTGGGGTCAAAGGAAAAAATGAAAAGTGTTGTTTAAAGACTCCTTTAAATGCCTGTATCTTAAATGTATGATAAATTATTCAGATTTACTGCGGCATCTACACGTGAGCCAAGGTCATATCAGTGGCAGTGTTCATGATTGCCACAGCTGTATCAGTCTACCCTGTACCAGACTGACCCTCTATAGCCCTGTGCCACAGCTGCCCTATTCAGGTGACACTAAAACTGCATGTGGCTGTGTGATAGTGACTGTGAGGCTAATACACCTGCATTATAATAACACACCGGGCTGGACGCTGCTTGGGGAAACTGGACAGCTTCTCAATTTTTGAATCACGCAGAGAGGCCACTGAGTAAAGCCGGTCATTTTGTTTACAAAAATTCCATGTAGCCATTGTTCTTCATATTATGTGCTATGAATATCAACTTGTAGAGACTTTAATTTGTGTGTTTAGTCATTACGGCTGTGTATTGACAATGATCTGGCGATACAATATGTATCATGATGCAGGTGTAACGATTCAATATATTGCGATACTGCAAGCAAGGTGATATATTGCGATTTTTTCAAATCTAATTTTAAGAAAACTCAGTATAAAGACACACCACCATATGTATAAAATCTGATTAAAAAAACTCACTATATGAAATGGCTACTATACTACTATGCTTAGGCTTCTAGTTTCATATGATGCCAGTAGCTTAAGGGGCCGTACACATGCCACGTCTAAAAACGCATGGAAAATGCCAGCTGTGCCGCTTTTATCCTTTCCAATGTGCTTGGGAGGTTGCGCTCTTGTCGCGCCTGCCGTTACCAAGCAACCAAAACCTGCGTGCTCCGATGACGATGATGATGAAGTTGCGGTAATTTAGCAGGAAGCCTCACTGACTAAACTAAACACAATAAAAAGCACTGTAAATCCCTCACAGTAGCTTTACTGCTCGATTTCTCTGTGTCAATTTGGTTGACCTTTCAACTGGATGTTGTGACGTCCTCGGTCAGAAAGGGTGAGATGGTAAAGCTCTGGGTAACCCTGCACTAAAATGATTAACTTCTCCTCCATATATTTACTGTAGACTGATATCTACGGAAGAAAGAAAAGATATCTGCCGGCTGTGATTGGTTGTTCCTGGTCACATGACATGCGGTACGCACTGCAGCATTCCAAAAGTTGGACTATTTGTATCTCGGGGCGCAGCGTTTGAGCATGCCTTTCACGTGTCTACATTAACAACAATGGATTAGAGCATGCAAAAGACACGGCATGTGTACGGCCCCTCACTCTAGCTTTAAAACTGAGCCCGCTACAACCTCCAAAAAAACAGAATAACGGCCGGGTCATCGGATGTTTATATTTAATTTAAAGAGAATCAATACAATATCACAATACTCGTGTATCAATATTTTCTTACACCCCTATTTGTTATCTTTGTTTTTATGTCAAAATTGTGTATTATCACACAGCAATGTGGTTAAAAGAAGCGGCCAGTTTTAAAATTCTCCTCAGTGGTGCATTCAAGGGCATCCAAGATTTCAGGTTGAACGGCCAAAAAAGCAACGCATTAATTCATTACGTTGCAGCAAAACTTCAGTTGCGGTTTGAGAATCTCAATCTCGGAAAAATCTTTGAGTTCATGACACTGTTGAGTTCATAACTGGCAACAAAATGTTCTCAAGCAGGTTGTAAGTCTCTGCAAGCTGATTTTCATATGTGTTCAAATTAGTGGAAACCAGTGGCTGGTGGCCTGGACGGTGGGAAATCAATCTAAGAGCATATTGTAACCTTTGGAAAATGGCATTCAAAACCACCAGTGCAGACTTTTAATATATTTTACATTCATATGATATTTCCCGTCTACTGTAAGGCTATTCCTCCATTTTCCACCGAACCCATACAGACATTAGACAAAGTCTGTGCAGGCCTCCAGAGGTACGTGGCCATTATTTGGGCTAATGGAGGAAACTGTGTGTCACAGAGCAAAGACAAAGCCCGGTGTCACAGCAATCAGACAAATGGCTGCTGGGCTCTGCAGGGCCAGACTGGGGTCGATGCTTCTGGACCAATTAGGTCTTGTGAGTGCAACAACAGCTGGAACTCTCTGATTCTCTCCCTCTTTTCCATTCCGGTGTTCTTTGCGTTGCTGTCACCTTAGCCTCTCTTTCACCCTCTCTCTCACTCTTGCATCGTCTTCCTAATTCTTTCAGTTAATCCTGCTCTCCGTCTGTCTATCGCTTTTTCTTTGCCTCTCTCATTATTCAAAGCGCATCCTCCTGATCTCTCCCCTTGCCCTCCTCACAGCATCCCAAAACAAGGACAAAGTTGTAATCCATTTACTGCACCCCTGTCAACAGATTCCACCCAAATAATCCTAAAAGACTTACAAGCAGGCCTAGGTACTATCAAGGGAAGGGGAGTAAAGAAGAGGCAGAATGCACAGGGGACGGCAAGAGAGAGCCGAAGAGAAAGAGGGAAGAGAGAGGAGAACATACAAGGGGAGTGGAGGAGTGAGGCAACTTGTGTCACAGTGATTTGAGTCTTTGTCACGCAGGTGGCGCCCAGGGGTTCCCTCAGCCTGGGCAGAGAGACAAACTGGGGCCCATGTAAACCTTAAAGAGGATTAACCCTGCCGGAGCGCTTTAATGAGACCTGAAAGTGCCGGGCACCGGAGAGCCCCACTGATTGAGCCGCGCTCGAGTCGGCTCCCAACGGTCCGCCGGCCCAGTGGCCCAGCAGCGCTGCTGCAGCCCCGTGGCCTACAGCTGCCCGCTCACACTGAGCCACATCAAAGCGGCCTGTCTGGGAGAACCCCGAGACGGGAGGAAGAAGGGGAGGCGGGTGGGCATGAGGGAGGTGGAGAGAGTGAGCGGAGGAGGAGGAGGGAGATGAGGGTGCCTGGATGGAGGAATCCCTTATCTCCTCCTGAGAGGATGCTGCTCTGTGGTGCGAGATTGTCTGGAGCTGCCACCTGTCCCAGGCATCTTTAAAGGCAACACTAAAGCCTGTGATGGGCCTGACCTCCTTGAGCTCCCATTCTTTTATGTCTCTCTTCATTTTCTGCTTTGTTACACCCCCTCCTCCTTCTTCTCTGCTCTCTCTGGCTCTCCTCTCTTCTTCTTACCCCTCCGTCTCACTTATACCCTCAGACTCAGCCCTTCCTCTCTCTCTCTTTTCTCCAGTGATATCTCACATTTCACCAGGCTGCTAGAAACATTTTAATTACACTGTGTTCATCAGACTCCTCTTCGTGTAGAACAATATATACTTGCGACCCTCCAGAGACGAGAGCAAGATACGGGTTGTTGGCTGAAGGGATAAGGGCGCTTATCTTTGCCACTATGTGAGAGGAATGCAAATACAAAAAAGGAGCGATGAGATTTGGATACACGGGAAGCAAACATGAAGAAAGGCATGAAATAACTCTCGTAGCACACAGAGGTGATTATCCTGCTAAAGACTACAGAAGCTGAAGAGAAGGCCCCATGAGCATTTAGTCTTGTTGTTTTTATAGTATAGTGCTAAATGATTTTGTTGCCAGTGGTGTTTGCTGCAGTTGATTCTCCTTTTGGATGGACAAGATGCAGCAAATCTTCATTTTAAGCCTTCGCAACATCAGCAAAGTGCTATTGTTCCTGCTCGCCTCTGTGACTTGACTGATTAACCAATCTCGTTTGAAAGGAAGTAAAACACACTGACAGATGTTGTGACGATGATACCAAGAAATGCTGAGTGTTCTTCTTTGAACATCTTAAGTTCTCGGGAAATTCTTCTTAATTCTTCTTAGCCCCTTCACATTTAATCTTGTCATTGTTAATAAGAACTGCCATTATTCGGAGATGTTCCGTTCGCACGCATCAGCTTTGTGGTAAGAGCACCACATGACCTTAAGACGGTATGAAAGTGTGTTCTCGCAGCACTTCAAACTCTGCTTAACCCCCTTAAATCATCATGCGCTACAAAGGGGGCACATGCATGTGAGAATATGGCCTATGTTACAGCATGAGATGCCTCTAATAAGCTGTATAAAAGGGGATCATCTGATTATCCCTGGTGCGCTGGACCAAGGGGCCACAGCAGAGCGCAGGCCCATGTTGTTCTTTCTTGATGAAAGGAGGTGGGTGGAAGGGATCCCTCTCCATTGCCTGCAGTGTGCCCCAGGCTTCTCTGTGCCGGCACACCGCTGGGGGACTACATCGTGCCACCACGCTCAAAAAGCCAATATTGAAACAATCACAAAGACAAACACTTACCCTTGAAACAGGCACGTGTCTTCTCACCCCAGGCTCTCCTCTGTACTCCCCAGTTCTTTTGGGGGGGGGAGGATGTTTGAACCTGAATCCCAGCCAGTACTTGTCATGTTTAAACCAACAAGAGGCAAGAAAGTTTGTTCTTTCAGTGCAATTTCAGAACAGTAGCTGTTGTAACTTTTTTTCCTCCACCTACAAACACACTCTTTTTTGCTCTCTTTGCCGCTCTGGCTCTTTCAAGACATATGGAAAGGTCCCTTGTAGTCCATATGAACTGAGAGACCGAGCACTGTAATTAACTGTGGAGAGCAGAGAGGCCATTGTTGTGCGGATCACGTTCAGTTTGGTGACAGCTAGCTCATTCAGTTCAGTGGTCAGCTGCATTTTGATATTGAGGCAGACAGACTGACGCCGGGGCAGCGGCTGGCGTGCCACGGCCCAGTAGACCTGAGATCAGCCCGGCGCAGCAGTTTAGAGTTTAACCCCTGTGACTGGACACCCACCACCCCCCCCACCACCACCACATCATAAAACCCCGGGACGGGTTTTGCACCATGGCTCAGTGTTCCTGCTATGCTTTCCCAGAACACAGGGCCAGTATGATCCAGGTAGCAGTCAACCTTTGGCCAGGCTCAGAGAGCAGGGTTACTGCGATACATGTGGAGGAATCCTTCAGCCAAGAGATCCATACCTCCACTGCCTCTAGCTTAGCAGGCATGGTTTCTGAGATCAGTCAAGGACAGCAAGGCTTTGGAGTGGGGATTAGACCCTGGCAGCAAGATCTGGGCTAGATTTTTTAAGGAGCTAACCCAGACTATTGGGCTGATGGGCAGCCATCACAGCCTGGAGACACATTTAATGTGTCGCATCTACAATCTATAACCTACTGTATCACAGATACAGTACAGCTACAAAACTTATGTCACTTTCGTGCCAATATACTTAAGCATTGTCTCTAAAACTTGGCACATTTAGTTTCCTCCAGTTTGTTTCGCTGAACATTCTCAGAGCAGTTTTAACATTTGCAAGAAAGCCATTGAAAAGGATGCTGCTTTAAGTCCCTCCGTGGATGTGTTTAGTCTGACAAAGAAGGGCAAGTGTTTAAGAAAGAGACACTTTAAAGAAGAAGATCCCCTCGGAGGAAGCAGAGATGCTTCGCCAGCAAGTGGGCTCACTGTTGCTGCAGGACCACTGACCGGCTAATCAGCGCACAATGTAAACAGATGTCGGCGCCGCGCATCCCATTCACACTTCTACACAATTAAGATCTTAAAAAAAAAGACTTCTCCCTCATTAATCCTCATCTCAATCCTTTCTTCTTATCCCACAGCAAAGCCCCATGTATTAGTGTTGTGGTAAGAAGGATGTGTGGACTCTTATCCAGTGTTTGCCCAAGAAAAGCGGCTAAGACTCAGGCATCACCACAATTAGCTAATGCTAACAATAGGGGCGATGTTTCCTTAGTGCCTCTTCCTTTCTGCACTGAAGTGGGTGTAAAAGCCAGAGTAAACACAGTCTTAGGCCACGGACGCAAGAGGAGTGGGAGATCACAAGTCCGGGTGAATAGCAGAGATTTACCAGAGCACAAGGCCCCTGAAGATAAACCCCCCTTTTGCTCTCTTCTTGTTGTTCGCCTCCCACGCCTCCCAGAGCTTCGCCGCCACGTTAACGACCCAGCAACCAGGTGTGGGGAGGCTGCAGGTGCCGTCGCATTTAGGCACATTAAGCACTGACACACACCAGCGCTAAGAGTAATCGGATTTACCTGGCTGTCTGCTGCGTGGCGTGGCACACTATGCAAGCACAGCACAAAGGCTTAGGGCCCCCTCTCCATCACAAACACACACACACAAGCGCACACCTGGGATGAATTTAGGAGGTGACAAAGCCCTCATAGAGAGGGACTACCGCTGGTGGAGTAAGGCCTATGTGTGTGTGTGTGTGCTAACATGTGTATGGAACCAGAAACCAGAACAGGAGCCGGTGGCTTTTTACACCTTGTGGCGCAGGAGTGGCGACAGACGCTACAGGCTTCTGGTTCAAAGCAGCTGAGGGAGGGAAGGGAAGCGGAGGGTTTTAGGGGAACCCTTTGGTTCTGCTGACCCTCAGACCGCTGGAGCTCATGGGGATTGAGCTCTGGTACTGGGTTCAATCAGACAGAATGGGACCGCCGCCTTTAGGGACACCCCATGTCCTCAACACCT
Source organism: Sebastiscus tertius (assembly GCA_916701665.1). NCBI lineage: Eukaryota > Metazoa > Chordata > Actinopteri > Perciformes > Sebastidae > Sebastiscus > Sebastiscus tertius. The sequence goes on from CAKAOH010043214.1 coordinate 110,506, forward strand.
GGGGCCAGGAGGAGGTGTTTTACACAGCAACGCTCTCATCTCAGATCACAAGTCTTCCTGAGCAGAGTCGGGATCAGAGAATCGACATCAATGAAAAACACTAGAAGCTTTTCAGACTTTGTGTTTTTTAAAGTCAAAATCTGTGTTATTTTCACTCTTTGTTGGTGGTATTACTCCTTATAGCAAACTTTTTTGTGCAGTCCTTATATATCTGCAGACACGAGGGCTGCAACTAACCATTATCTTCATTATTGATTATTCTGACACCATTTTTCAATTGATTAATCAATCACTTTGTATAGAAAATGGTAGAAAATGGTAAAAAGTGACGTCTTCAAATTGCTTGTTTTGTGTGACCAATAGTTGAAAACCTTAAGATATTCAATTCACAATGATAGAGAAAAGATATATTGTATATTAAGAAGCTGCAACTTGCAAATGTTTGGCATTGATGCATTAAATCGAAATTATTGCAGATAAGTTGATCAAGTAGTTGTCAACTATTAAATTAATCGCCAACTATTTTGATAATCGATTAATTTGTTTGAGTAATTTTTAGGAAGAAAATTCTCTGATTCCAGCTTCTTAAATGTGAATATTTTCTGGTTTCTTTACTCCTCTATGACAGTAAACTGAATATCTTTGAGTTGTGGACAAAACAAGACATTTGAGGACGTCATCTTGACATTTTTCACCATTTTCTGACATTTTATAAACCAAGTAACTAATCAATTAATCGTGAAAATAATCGTTAGTTGCAGCCCTATTGATTAACTTTTTATTTCTGCACTAACACTAAAGATTTTTTATTATCAAAATGTGGAAGAAGCAGTGCAGAAGGAGGATCAAATCTATGTTCATCATGCCTGCAGCTTCCCAGCAAGCATCGCTGTGCTCTACTCCACTCTGCCTCGTATGATTGCAAGTCTTCCAGCCTCTTGAGCCCCAATGCACAAAGAAAGCCTCTTGAAGCTCTACGGCCCTTTTGACTCTTCCTGCTGCTTTTGAACTCTCCATTTCAGACTGTGACTTTTCCACATGACCCCAAGCCCCACAGTGACCCCCCTCTCTCCCCACTCCTACCCCAAGGCTTCAGTGGTCTGGAACCTCCAGAGCTCCTTCACACATACCCACACACATACATAAAATGAGAAGTGGCAGTGTTGCTGAGTTAGGTCAGGATGTAATGGGCAGTAATGTTCTGCCCTCGAGGGCCCTGTCCACAGCACTGGTTTTGAGTAACCTTTCCCTTAAAGAGGCACCTTGGTGACTCCCGGGCACCCAAGCACGAGGGAGCAGAAGCTAATGAAGTGGCTGAATAAATAGAGTTACAGTATACGGTTGGGGTCCACTGGACTTTTCATTACTGCCACTGGATTAAAATCGCTCTGTCCCACTCTGTCTGCCCCAATTCAGAGCCAATTTAACCAAACTAAACAAGCTATCACATCAAATCCTTGTCTGCAGGCTAAGTCCTGGCTACAGTGGCCGCTGAATTAACCTCCTAATCAGCCTCTTACTCCCCAATCATCTATCTCCTGTTCTCTCTTTCCACATACACACACAGCTTCGCTTTCATCTAACTCCTACTGTCTATCTCACCTTTTTTTTTCAAATTATCTTCAGTATCTCACTCAAGCCACAGCTCTCCCTTCACCTCAATCTCTCAGGCTTCATCTCCATTAGTCTCTCTCTCTCTCTCTCTCTTTCTCTCTCTCTCTCGCCGCCTTTCTCTCACACAGTCTCTGAGTCCCAGAGAGAGAGAGAGTAGGGGGTGGTGAGGTTTGACGCGGCGCTGCTTTGGGGCTTTGAAGTGTGTGTTGATGAGGGAAAGCAGAGTACTGTGTTCAGACAGGCCCCTAATGAGGGAATTAAGAAGCTACGCTGGCCGTTCCCCATACTAACTTCCCAGGCACAAAACAAGACAAGTGTGCGTGCATGTGTTCACAAAGGTGTGTGTGTGTGTGTAGAGCGCAAAAGAGAGGCTAATCTGTCAGATTTAATCAAGCATCTGGCGGTCCTGCCTCTCACCTATACAGTAAAGAGACAAACTTGGCCTCAGCGCTTGGGGTGCTACAAACATGTCCTTGAGCTTTCTTTACTTCACAGAATCTACTTTAAACATCAATACCAACTGTTTTCTGGGTAGTGGACTTACGGTAGTGTGGGTCTAGGTAGCCGTTGCGGGGGTCCATAGCGAAGAGAGTGCCTCGGTACGGCAGGGCATGCTCAGTCAGGTGGGGAAGGGAACCATGCAGCTCCTTCTTGAGTAGGGAGGGGCGTTCTTCTGTGGAGGTGGAGGGCTCCTCGCTTACGCTCCTGTCGGGGCCGCCGGGCCTCGGGGCCTGGGAGCTGATGGCATTGCGCCTCTCGCGGTGGTAAGGCGTTCCTGAACTCTCGTCCTCTGCAAAGATCGAAAGAGAGGAGGGGGATGTTAAAACAATGAGCTGCAGATTTATTATGACCAGACAGAAGAGTAAAAGTTGGGAGCAGATGTGAGAATCTCTCTCCCTCCCTTGGTTATGTTTCAAACACACATACAGCTGAACACACGCATGTTTTGAACACACATGGTGAGGAAGTCAGCTCACGTAGAGGGCGCGGGGTGAATGGAGGAGCTGGAGATCAGCTTTGTACACCTAAAACCTACCGGGCATTACGGGTGTAAATCTGCCTGGGTTCGACTTCCACGGCGCCAGATGTGGGAGTTCAGAGGCAGGCGGTGTATGAGCAAAATGGACACCATGGATGAAAAAATCCCAACCTCTTCCTTTCGCACAGTTTCCCTCAAATCTGCTCTTAAATTCAGCTCTGTCTGTTCTTTTTTTTTTTATAAAGAAATGGATTCCCATGGAGGAGGCAACGCAGGCTTTCTGTCTGCATTCCAAGCTGCCCATTAACCAGCGTCATGGGTTGTATCAACCCCACCCTCCGTCACTCTCTTGTTTTCTCCTTCTCCCCTCAGTTCTCAAACTAAATCGGTCTTACTCTGACGGCAAAATTAGGAGGAGCGGGGTCTCTGGAGAAAGCTTCCTGGCATGCTGGGTAAAGAGGATAGATGTGGAGTTCAAGGGCTGATCTCCACCAGAAAGACATGACCCTTGACCCGACCTCTGAACTGACATGTATAAGAGTCCGCTAGCCTCCTGACCTGGTATTAGTCTTTTCTCTAGTACGATACTATATAGAATAACTCAGAAACTGGCATAGCACGTCACACTGATGAAGGCTAAAAATGCCTACAAATGTTTTGTGCTCTTCATAAGATCATTTGCAGAGTGAGATGCTTTACTTGTTGCCGTCAAATCAACCGATCTAGACAGTCTGGGGCCAGCTACATAAACTTAGTTTAGGACTAGTCTTGGTCTTAAACTGGTCTTGGATTGTCAGGTTAGACTAGTCTCATTAAGTTTGTCTGTTGCATACATTTTAAGACTGACTTAATTTGAGGTAGGATAGTTAACCATCTCTCCTCCTGGCTAAGCCTGAGGTGAGAGAGTTGTTGCTATGGCAACTGTTAAAAGGTCAATTAGCTAACTATTTCAACTGTTTAACCATTACTTTTAGCTAACTTTTAGCTATTTCAACTGTTCTCCGTTACTTTTAGTAACGTTAACTTTTAGCTAACTATTTCAATTGTTTACCCGTAACTTGTTTCTTCTTCATCATCTTTAACGGTTCTAACAACTGTTGGACTTATGCTGTTAGCTAAAAGTCGTTAACGTTACTCACCAGTGCGATGCGAAACAGCTATGCACACCCGATGCTAATTATTGGCGTTGATGTGTTCTATTTTCGTCAATGAGGCCAAACGGGTTTCCTCATAAACAGTGTTGGGTCCAGCCCACACAACAAAAACCTTTCCAGACAGAGAATGTCTAAGCGGCTAACGTTATCCTAAAACAGGGGTGTGCAAACAGCGGCTCCGGAGCCTCATGAGGCTCTTCAGCTCCTCTCCAGTGGCTCCCTGTGGATTTATAAAAATGGAAATGAATAACTGTTTTTTTGTTTATCTTTTCATTTTTATTTATCATTGTTGTAGGTCTATGGTACGACGGTACGACGGAGTATTAGGGCCACATTGAGGAAAATAAAATAAATCTGAGATTTCGAGAATAAAGTCATAATATTACGAGAATAAAGTCAGAAGTTTAAGAGAAAAAAGTCGTAGTATTATGAGAATAAAGTCATAAAATTAGTACATATGTATAGTAGTATAGTAGTAGTAATTTTACAAGTTATTTTCTTTTTTCTTGCAAAGTTCTGACTTTATTCTCGTTATATTACGACTTTTTTCTCGTAAAGTTATGACTTTAACATTATGACTTTTTCTTGTAAAGTTGTGACTTTATTCTCAAAATCTCCGATTTTTTTTTCCCTCAATGTGGCCAATACCTCACTGCAAATATTTTGCGACTCCAGACAATTTTTTTTTTTTATTATTATTTTGCCTAAAATGGCTCTTTTGGTAGTAAAGGTTGCCGATCCCTACCCACACAAATATTCCGCAGGGGTGTGCAAGCATTCATAAGAACCAACAAAATCATTTTTTATTAATTTCCATGTTATATTTATCTTTATTTAACCCATAATGCATTGCGCGACAGGCTATCTAAGTAAATCTTACATTAGTCATTCATAGGGATCTTTATGCAACAGGTACATTTAAGTGTCTATAGGAAATGTAAAAGTTATATTTAAGACTAGGTCTATTTTTATGCAACTGGGCCCTGGTCTAGTATTTATTCAGGCCCTGACTACTTTATGAGCTGCTGCTGCTGTGAATGGTCTCCATGTTAAGCCCTTGTTCATACGCGATTATGATTTCACCACTGAGGGTGTTGGTCATCAGTGTACTCCAATGCTCTTTCCTGCATCAATGTGAGAACCTGGCAAAATGCCGTTGTGCTGGCGCCCAGAGGTTCTGCAGTATTAGCAGCCATAGCGGTACAAGGCTCCCCCACTACGCACTGCAACCCAACAGCATCCAACTGCCAATTAAGAACAGAGGAGAGGGCCAGATTAAAGAGCACCACCTTAAGCACTGAAGAGGGCCGCCATAATGCTGTGGCACTTCACAGAAGAAGAGAAGCGATCAGAAAGGGGGAGGTTAAGAGAGAGAGAGAATGAGATCGAGAGAGGCGAAGAAGAGAGAGCAGGAGGAGCAACCCACGGGTCCCTCTTTTATTCCCCTCACTCTCCCACATCCATTACCGGCGTTCGGGCCAGCCGCGCCTCAGCGCAGCACTGGCAGCAGATTCCAGGATTCTTAACGCGGAACTGACAGCCAGAGAGGCAAGCCACTCTCATCCGCAGGAAATGACAGTGTCAGTTATGATATAAGTATTTAATCCTATACGGCGCAGCCAGTGATCTTATTAAGGGAATAATGGCACTTATACGGTTAAAGCTGGATTAATAGGTCTGCTCTTGCAAAAGCGCAATATTAACATAAAGGGATTTCAGAATTGGGTTCATCTCCTGACATGGATTGGAAGAAGTGGAAACTGTAAACTATGCTGGGAGCAAGCACTGCTAAGGGGAGAGCTTGTAGCTGCGTGTAGCTTCCACTGCTTCCACATCCAGAAGATCTAGCATTACGTCTGGGAAAATAAAAACGGTGTCCATATTTATGAGATCTTTTTCTTACTTTCTTACAGATATTTGATGTTTTATAAATAGATTCATCACTGGGGTGTTAGATAGTGTAGCAGTTAGGAGGCCACAAGGCACTAAAACCGGCCTAAAACATCTTCTGCCAAACTTAAAAACTTAAAACTACTCGACTGCTTACTTTAGAAAACACTACGCAGTCTTATTCTTACTCCCTTTCCTTCTTGTTCTTTCTTTCTTCTCCTTCTCCAGTGACCCCCACTGCTATTTAGATATGTCTCGCTCCCCTGAGGGAGGTCAAGCGACTAATAGTTCAATCACAGCGGTGTCACAGTCCCACCATCCCCCTCCAGTCACCACAGAGGGGGTTCATCATTCTACCATATACCACCTTAAGGGGCTTCATTACTTCAGTTCATAGCACCTTAAATGGTTAAACAAACACTCAGCAGCACAAGGGTCAATTGACTCCTCGGACTGGTGGAAGTGAACCAGAAATCTCTGGTAAGGTTTCTCTTCTCTACCTGGAAACTTTTTGAATCCTTACAACATGTCAAAAGATGACTCTAATGAAGACAGACGCAGGCAAACACATGCAACTTTGAAAAGTTCAACCACGCAACTCCTCTCTAACTCTGACCATCAGCCCAACAGACCCTTTCCCCTTTTCCCTCCCTCATCTTTCATTCCTCTTTTATTTTCTCCTCTTTTCCCATGGTTGCCGCATCCAGTCCTCCACCAGTTTGCAGGTCTATTCAGCCCAATACAAAAGCAGCAGGCCGGTCCTCTGTGGACCAGAGGAAAAGCATGCCTCTCAAAAAAAAAAAAAAAAAAACAGAAAAAAATCCCGCTCTCTCTCTATGGTGATTGAATTTCTTAACATCTTTTCAAAAAGCGCTTAAATGCCTGGAGGCGAGAGGAAGAAACAAGCTAATGGTGGATGGGGAGCACTGAACAAATTTCAGAGCCCTTTCCTGCTCGCGTTTGAGGTTGAAAGCAGGCTCCTGCCTTTCAAGTTTCAAAGTCCTCCTTCCTCCCGCAGTGTCACTGAAGGATTTGAAAAGAAGGTAATTGTGCTCACTGCCGTCCTGATCAGAGCACACGCCCCAGCTCTAGTATTTCAGGAGCTTTCTCTGCCACTATTATGGTACCTGGTGCTCCATTCCTGCATTCTTCCTCCCTTACTCCTCTTTCTCCTCTCCCTCTCTACAAATGCACTCTCTCTTGCTCTCCCTCACTTGCTTTCTATCCTCCTTTCACCCCCAGCAAGCCACTCATTAAATCCTAAAGCCCAGGTTTCTCCCTTTTTTCCCCTTGTCTGGGGTCTCTATTGTAAAACTCTGGTGCGAATACCTTCAGAGAAAAACCCCTATGCATGGCCTTTAATATGGCGGCATAAAAGAGAGCGTGGATGCAATGACAAAATGAAATCTTAAAAGAGATAATGAGATATGGAGTGGGGCCAATTCCTCTAAGAGTTGGGCTCTGGGACAAGGGGTGGGGGCTAAAGTTAAGGGTGCCCAGACCATTCAAAGAAATGAAAAGTGAAACAAAACCCTTGGCTTGTTGTTTTTGAAGGTATTTTGAAGAGGTTAAAAACAAGGATTGCTGTTCCTCTGGATGCCAAGCTGTCCTTGACTCTCAAGCATCTGAGTTGCCCTCCGGCCTGCACTCAGTCAGTCTCTAAAGCTGGGACATGCATGTTTCAGGGGTGCACAAAGGGCCAATGCAGCCCTTTTCCCCCTGTTACCGCCTTTCCTAAAAGCCCAAACATCAGAGGAGGTGTTGTTGTACCTCTGAGCCAAAGCCAGACATATGCTGTGTTCCACCTTCGAACTTCTCAAAGCACCGTTGTCAGTGGCACAAACAGGTTTTTGGCTGGGGAGCACATGGAGAGCGAACAAGGAGGAGTGGAGGATATACAGTGAAATCACAAAACACTTCTTCAAAGCTCCTCTCCTCCTGTGCAATAATCTCTTGCTCCCTTTTTTTTTCTTTCTCTTGCAAATCAACTCCCGGGAAAGACTCAAGACTCCCCAATTAACAATGAGAGGGGGAAGAAAAATTCCAGCAGCTGGCTAGAGTTTAATAAGAGCACCTCTCCAAGCGGCTTAGGCTTATGTACCTGATTCACCGGCCCTGGCATTGGCGCTATAGACAGAGGGAATCATTCACGATTAGCGCGGGCTGAAAGACGAGGGAGAGAGAAAACTCAAACCCAACACAACAAGAGCACGGGGGATTACCGCGATTGTGTGAGGTATTTTTCTGATCAACTTCTTGGGGCTCGGTGCCACGAGAAGCTGGGTGCCTTCCCCAACACAGAGTTCAGGCCTGCATTATGTGAAGGTTACCAAGTCCTAATGGAGCTCGCCGAAAAACGGTGACATTCGAGAAACTCCTTGACAAACAAATCTTCTAAATGTCAGCAGGCAGATTCAGGTCATTAGCCTGATATCTGTGGGCAGGGTAGTTAGCAATCCACAGAGCTCTGGAGAACTTCAGCACACATAAAGTTCACTCCCTTTAACTTTGCGCTCATGTTTGATTCTGTCTCTGCAGAGTGAATCCGTAGTGGTACATTATTTAACCAACGGCGTGTGACTGATGTTTGGACGAATTGCAGAGAGAGGCATGGGCAGGTCAGGATGTTCCCTCTCCTGGTTAGCAGTCTATTGTCAGCAGCTGATTTCCCACACAGCGCCGGCGAATGCCCTCTTCAATATTCATCTAGGCAAATTTCGACGACTCCCACATCTCAATTTGGCTCTCAGCAGCCCCACGCCCCAGCCCCCTGCTCCGCAGCCCCGCGGTCCCAGCCTGTTCTCTCCGCCGCCAGGGGTCTGTTGGGACGCACCCAGCGCTCAGCATCTCGCCATCCCAGCCTCCAGGCCCCGGGGCTGGGGAGGGGCAAATCAAAGCCTGCTTGGCGCCTTCCTTCTTCCCCGCGCTCACCTCAAATCAGTCTCACAGCGGGGTTGTATCGTGCCAAGCCTCCGCCTGCCCCTAGCTACCCCTCATTCACCCATTAGGGGCACAGGCCCACCATAGAGCAGTCCGAAACCCCACTACCGTTTCATCAGGGCCACATTGTGAGGGAGCAATGAGCTGAAAGCCCCGACTCTAAAATGCACACTGATGCGTTTTTGACCGTGGATAGTTATGGCTTTTAAGGTTTTTTCACTCAAAGGGCACCTTGGCCTGCATTCTTTGAGGAATCAAACACCAAGAGATGCATTTGATCAGGGCTTCAAAGCAAAAAATGCCATTTAGCGCTCTGATTGGCTTATAGACTGTATTAGCTTCAGCCAGCTATGATCGGCCATAACCTGTTAGTTATTACTGTCCTCTGCAACAATATAAAGTGATTGTGCGCGAGGGCAGTCGAGGGCAGAACTATGTCCGTTTTGGGATAGTGGGTCTTTTTAGGGTGAATCTGGGCCCAATGCCCACCAGACCAGAGCGGGCCAGCTTTCCACTGGGCCTCAGCATTGGAATCCCACTTCTGACACCAGAGTGATCCGGACCAAGTCTGTGGCACTCAGATTAGGAGCGGCTCGCCAAGAGAAATGGATATCCAGCCAAAGCAAAAAAACACAGAGCCAACAGTTTGGATAAAATAGAAAAAATAATACAGTAATTTCAAGCACATCAAATACGATCCAGAACGCCACTGTGGATGTCTCCCACCTTACCGTATAGAGTCACAAAGTTCACTTTTAATAGCTCAAACTTTATGTCCATGTTGTTCTCTTATGTAAACAACGTGTGTAGAAATTCACACATTATGTGGAGTGCATAACTGTGCACGGCGTTGAGGCATTAGGATAGTTAGCCTGCTCTTACTAGGAGCTGGATAATTAGACACTTCAAAGGCACCTGCCCGCCGTCCCAGAAGGGGCAGGAATCACAGCGCCCCGCCCCGTTTAAAAGCATGTTAACTCCTATCTGAGGCTAGCAGGCTAATTTAACTCTTGACATTTGATATCTAAGGAATGAGAGGGATCAGCCATTTAGCTGGAACAGGATTACCCCCCCGCACACCAGCCCTCCTCCTCCTCCTCCTCTTCCTCTCCCTCCCCTTCAACCCCAAAACCCCCTCTCCCAGTCGGGCCGGATTCATTAATTTTCCTGCTGCTAAGCACTTTATCAATGACTGGTGAACGTCTAAGTCCAGAGTGGACTCTCTCTCTCTCCCTCTCTCTCTCTCTTCTGTGGTGATTAGGCCTGTGGATGTTCAGATCTGTCTGTCTAATTCTGTTGCTGCTCATCTATTCACACACCTGCTATGCAGCTCACTAAAAGAACAACACTTATTAGACTACGGCCACACTGAGCAGGCTAACTTTAAAAATGCTGTTTAAGTGTGAAAGTCAGAATAACGGCCTCAGTCCACACTAAAATGCCAAAACCAGAGGTCTCCAACCTTTTTTTTCTTCTGAGAGCTAATTTGACAAAATGAAAGTGTCCGAGAGCTACACATAGCACCAAGTTGTACATTGCCAAGAGCAGCTGTAATTTATGGTTCTTTAATAACATTTCAGTCATCGCCTCTATTACAATTCTGCCACAGGCGAAGGGCTTTTTGTGTTTCGTTAGGGTGTGCGCCACTAAACGAAGTCTCTGTTGCTGCGTTGGCCTTCTTCATCAGTTCGTTAAAGAGAGACTGTTGTCTTTAGGGCGTTGTTTTCAGCTCCTTTACCTTCTTTGCGTGTAAACTGCTACCAACCGGAAAGTCCTATGAAAAGTTGCTGTGGACTTTGGTGAAGTGGCGCTCGACGTTATATCTTTTATCGACTTACACACTCACACCGCCAAAGAGACACACATATTTGTCATTCACATTTGTGAAAACAACTCTTGAAAATAGTATATTTTTTGCATTTTATTGACTTATTTTCTGTGGTCATTGTCATATGTTCACATTATATGCGTCAATTTTGTCAAATGACTTTTCATTATGACGTTACTCTGTACACACAACATCTATTGCACGTCTGTCCGCCCTGGAAGAGGGATCCCTCCTCTGTTGCTCTTCCTGAGGTTTCTTCCATTTTTTTCCCTTGTTAGAGTTTTGAGTTTTTCCTCATCCGATGAGATGGTCATACTATAAAAGGACAGAGGGTGTCGTATCTTGTACAGATTGTAAATTTCTAATTTGTGATTTTGGGCTATAATAAAAATAAATAAAACTGACTTTAATTGTCAAATCTGATATGCACTTGCTCGTCTGCTAACATCGCCTAATGTTACAGCGTCACTGATGAAATCAAACTTTAAAGCAGCGTAACTCGTTTAAGTGACAGATGGTTGGCAATTGGCAGTGGTTATTACATTTCTGTACATATTTCTTTTTTAACTTTTAGCGAGCCACACAGAAACGGGTAGCGAGCTACTGGTCGCTACTTGTTGGACACCCCTGGCCTTAAGAGGAAAATGGCTAAAAGTCTTCTTCAACCTATTTCAGTTGGCAAAGAACGACTTTGGTTTGTTGGATTGGCTTCTTAACTTTACTACGACACACTCCCTGACCACGCTCACTTAATCATTTTCCCTATTCACATTGAAATGCCATTTTCATGCCTTCCAGACCTTATTTTCGTAATTTACAGGTGTCGTGGAGTGGAACAATACCTGGAGAAAAAGGTTCAAATTTAGCCAGCTTAGTGTGGATTGGCACAGAATTGTAGGTTATATTACATTCATTGTAAACCTAATAATTTCCAGCAATAGCAGCGCCCCAGCCAAATACACTCAACTACAGTAAGTAACCTTTGACGTATCACAGGTAGAGAGGTGCTGGGAGTAAATTTGCATCCATAACTCTGCATTAGTCTCAGTCTAATGCCTTCTGCTGAATGTCTACATTACAGGTTGAATCAGGGGCTACACATGAGTGTGACGGATCTGGGTTAAATGAACAGCATGCCCGGCCCTTTGATGCTGCAGCTGGTAATGCTTACAGTTTCTAACCCGTCACATTTGGACATAAGGTCTTTTTACCAGAGAGCATGACAATCAGAATTCCAAACTACAAGCCAAACGCCATAAAAATAACACAACTCAACTGACTCCTTCACTCTGCTCCCACAATGAGCGGCTGTTCCTCTGCACACGCATTAAGTCACATAGTGTTAAAATAATATAAAAAAACGCTAATTGAATCAGCTTTCTGCCTTGACACGTTAATTATCAAAAATAACATTAGTTCATTTTCCACAGTCTTTTTTTCATCGAGACCTAAAAGGTGCCAAATCACCTCACAAAGAACTCTTTATGAACCTTTCAATCAGCGTGTGCCTTCCAACATCCTATCATCATTACGGCTGACAAACTCCCAGACCTGACCCTCACCCGCCCCCAGCGTGTGATATGAATGGGAGTGCCCGGAGCTCAATAAACAGGGTGTAATTCACCCCTCTCCCCCTGAAAATACAGGTGAGACCTGGACCCCTTCATTACAGCGTCTGCAGCAGGCAGGGAAAGCTCTGCAGATTAGAGGATCTGCTATGTTGGCCAAACAGACTTAACCGCTGTCTGCTGGGAAGGGGCTGGAGGTGAGTAGGGGAGAGGAGAAGGCAGCAGGCTTTCTATATGATTACATAAGAGCACAACACAGGGTGAAAGTTACACGTTTAGACGATATGATGGAGTCACAAGTTAGATCACTGAGTCCCTACAGGCTCAGTGAGTGGACACTAACCGTCTTTCCATTCAAATGTCAAGCTAATTTTAAACTAAATTTTGAAATGTTGCAAAAAATAAATGTGAATTAGGTATGTCACCTTAGGCTTTGGAAAACACTAATCGACATTTGCCACCAATTTTTTGACATTCAAGAAAATTGACAGATTAATCGACAATGAAAATAATCGTTAGTTGCAGCCCTATTTGGGGCATGAAGCATCCTAACCTGGTCTCACAGAAAGGAGTATAAATACCACAACATTACACGGACATTACACATGTCACGAGTACGCGTTTTAGCCTTTTTTGCATGTCATTTGTACGCCATGCAAACGTCCACAGTTAGGTTTAGGCAAGAAGATCACTTAGTTAGGGTAAGGACAAACGTCATGGTTGGGCTTAAAATAAGTACGTAAACTGAATAAAACACGTACGGAAACAATGTAACACAACTACAGAAAATACGTCACAAACGTCAATAAAAAAACACATGACAATCGTCGGGTGCGTCACTAATGTACAAAACAAATAAAACGATCAACAACTCAAACACGGGTCTCCTGGTTATAAGTCCTGTGTTTGTTGGACCCATCCACCTCCCACCACCTGCCCACCATAAGTCTTTTATACTACGTCACTAACTCTTACCGTAGCATTTATATGCAGATGCATTTACATTGCAGTCAGTACAGGTTACGTGACGTACAAATGACACGCAGGAATCAAGAAAGGTGTACTCATTGCACGCTAAACGTCTTGCGCATTATCGTGGTATTTATACGCCTTTTCGTGCAAACGGGATGATCGCTGAGCTTAAACTTCTGCACCATTAATGTGGGGACGAAGCTGGAGGTTACACCTTGTAGAGCCAAGTTAATACAGCCAACAAATCAGTCCTCCAATCTTTTAGGTCCATTCGTCAAACTTACTTTTTAGAAACAATGTTGTAATATTTCTAATGGATCAAACGACCATTTATCAGAGAGAATCAAGTTTATATGTTGAGGAACATTTGGGGATAGATTTAAAGGAACGCTTTTTATGCAAATTAACAATTGGGGGAAATATGTCTTCATCTATGAACATTTAATAATGATAATGGCACCATGACAATAGAAGTTTTATTTAGTCTACAAAAGTGAGAGTTGCTCCAGTAGCAGCCCATACATGGGACACGTTCCTGTCTGCCCACATATCAAGTAGCATCCTAAATCACATAATAACCTTAGTTTTTCTCGTCGTATCTCCTGCTTCAACACGTCTTCCCTTACTACCTACGTCTGCTGCCGTCCCCTCTCTGTAATGAGCTCTCCTCATGTATGACCTCTCCTGTCACTCCCGCAGGTCCAATCCTCCTCTCCCGCTCCCTTCTCGCCTCCCTTCTCTAATCTCTGCATTACTTTGCCATTAATCCCACATTCCACACGAGGATGACCCGAGTGCAGCTCAGATGACACATTGCCTTCGTAATCTGGTGTTCGCGTTGGAATGAATCAGTGGGATGGAAGCAGAGCAGTGTTTAAAATCATCATAGTAAAAAGCTGGATTCACCTGTAGCATGTTCCCTTCCCTCTCCATCCTTCATTCACGTCTCTCTACATCCCACCTTCTGCATCTAATTCACATTTTCTTCCCGCTAACCTCTTGTTACTCACTCCTGGTTTCCTGATATCATCCTTCATTCTCCCAGTTCCCATGTCTTTCCCAAATCTCCTCAATCTCCCCTCATCCCTTTCCCGCACACTCCCTCCCTCCCTTCCATCCATCCATCCCCTCCCACCCCCCACCCCAGAGCTGCCGCAGTGGGACTGTTGGACTCACGCAGCCCCATGCTGAGCTGCTCCAGAGCCAAGCCAGAACAAAGAGCCCATTGAGCCGCGCGGAGACATAATGTGGGCCGCCTCTGACAGCACCGAAGATGAAGTCATGAGGTCGCCAAACAGTTAATAACGACGGCCCATCCTCCAGCTGCACCAAGTGTGTGTGTGTGTGTGTGTGTGTGTTGGTGCCGTCGAGGAAAGTGAGAGAAAATGAGAGATTATGTGTCTGCGTGCATGCATGACCAGTATGCGCCGCATGTGTACATATCTTAAAGCATGTCGATGGATAAAAAGCTTTTAAGAGCGTAATGAGATACTCCATGACACTCAAAAATGCGCTCAATCACTTTGTAAATACCACAGAGGAAAAACAAAACCTTCAGAGAATTGCACTTTTAGTTTTGGCTTCGCTCCAGCTGCGTTGAAGAACACCCACCCCACCACCACCACCACCACACCCCCACCCTTTCCTTATTGGAGTCTGTCTGGCGCAAAGTCTGACATGAGACACATCTCCCCGGGACTGGAGCTGTCGCTGCGAGGCCCACACTCCGAACATCATTAGACTCACAGCTCCAGGTGAGATCAGGCGGTGTAACGACAGAGAGGTGTATTTGTGCAAAAGCATGCATGTGGGAGATCAGGTTCAAGTATTAATCTCAGTGCCTTTGAGTGGACATGGCCTATTAAAATACCTTTACAGGACCACTTGCTTGTCAAGAGGCCTGCAGGCGGAGCTGGGCTCGGGACAGGAGAAGGAGGAGGAGGAGGAGGAGGAGGAGAGAGTGGTGAGAGACAGCTATGCAATTGATTAACATTAGAAGGACTTGCTCAAGTTCAAATTGCGCGGCCCCTCTGCTGTAAGCTACAGACATTTGTTTCCCCGCAAGTAGTATGTTTCTTTCAGACCCCGTCTCTGCTGCACATCTGAGTTCAATTCTCCGCATGCCCTCTCTCTGAAAATCAATTCCTCCTCCTCTCCTCTGCTCTTTTCCTCCAGCTCTGCGAGCAGACCAGGGCGAGGGGATTACGCTGTCCCTCCCCAGATCCAAGCAAGACAACAAATGGTTCTTATCAACTGACACCCCCCTGCCATCCAGGAGGAAGAGGCAGAAAAACTTGGCCCGGCCGCCCCGGCACGGATGTGTTCCCGGGCTCTGTCTGCCAATCGTGGCAACTCTTTTCACACTTAAAGCCTGAGCTATTTACGAGAGCCCTGGGAGAACGCGTATGCAGCACCGGAGGGTGGGAAGAATGGAGCTGCTTCTCAACCTCTGCTTCTAATCAATCACCAGAAATCACTGCCATGGTTTATGGCCTTTGATCCTGGCTCCTCTTTCGCACTGCGAGGGAGAGAGCCGGGGCGGGGAAAGGGGAGGGGGAGCAGGGAGAAGGGTGAGAGTCAAGGCCCAGAGGGTGTGGAGGTCAGGGGAGAGAGATTAGGGGGTAGAGGGCCTTTTTGCTCTCTCAAACCTGAAAGCATGTCTTGATTCAATCCAGTGAGTTTTGAGCAGAGAGTGGCCTGAAACATACAGGCTGCTTCCAGACAGTGCAGAAAATTTTGATTAAATGGACATCAAGTAAAGACTTGAGGGACATTTTCATGTGATCTTGGTAGAGCAAACTAACTTCACATGCTGTCTCTTTAAGACTATACATGCACACTGTTTTTATTTACCTCAATGACATATTGATTCATCATTTTAAATAACAGCTGCCAACATGTTGGAAAGAAAAATGTACTTGATGAGGGGGAACGCACATAAAAGGCATAAATATTAAAACATGTTTCATAAACTGCTGTATCTTGTTTCTTGTAATGCACATATAAAACATGTATACGCAATCTAATGAGGCATTATTTGTTTAGCACGCAGAGATCCCATTATTCTCAAGCTAGATTGTTTTTTATGTCGTTACATGTCAAACAAAAAGAAATCTGAATACCTTAACATGCATCTTGACAAAACTTGTTTAGTTGATTTCAGTATCTTCATGAGTGCAGCAAAAGATCAGCTCACTAGTCTTTTATATGAACTCCAACCCTGGTGGCATGGCCACTAGTTGCTGCTTCATCCCTTTCAACAAGAATCCGACTGTGGTAAGGAGGCGTGAGCGAGCGGACAAAACAGAGAGGACGCGTAAAAGAACACACCACAATAAATCCTCCTGGCAGGGTCAGGACACCCCCCGCTTTGTTCCTCCTGGCAGGAGGGAGGCCACTGATGCCTCCCGACAAATGGACAGAGTAGTAGAATAATCAACTACTGTTTCCCCACTTTATGGGTTTATGAGTTTACGGGGCGCTTGGTCGTCGCCCTCTCTGAGAGGAGTGAGATCCGGCTGGGATGCAGCGCCGCTGGGATGCATCAGGGCCGCGCCGGTTGACACACGGAGCAGGTTGATTTGTCTTCGTGAGGCAGGTCGTCGGCTCAGAGACTCGTCTCTGACCCGGGTGACCTCTGACTCCGAGGCCATTCTGGCTCTCAGCGTGTCAGTGAAAATGATCTCAGGTTCTCCCGAGGAGCCATTGTGACGGTCAGCATGAACTATCACAACGTGTTAGAATTAGAAATCTAGGACTGAGATGTCAAATTGAGATTGCATGAATGAAGTCACATTAAAGGGAAATTATAACTTGGGTCTCATATTTGTAGCTTTAGCTATCATCTCTATCTGTAATAATCTTGAAGTTAATTGCCAGGATTTGGAAATGCAGCAACATCGCTACAAGGAAGTCCAAGCAAGGAACACAATCATAAAGGTTTTTAATAAACTCCCAGGTTGCCAAACTTATTTGGAAGAAAAAAACCAAGGCGAGCAATACATTTATCACCCGAACTGTACGCTGCAAACATCCATCACCGTTTACAGACTGCAGTCCTTGTTCAACTTTGACCTGCTGTTCTTACCATTGTTGTGCTTCTGTCCAGTTTTCCTGTGCAACAATGGATTGATATTTCAGGCTTGCTCACTTTGGGGTTTATCAGCCTGTTTTCATTCCCAGGGAGTCAAATACCGATGCTTTGTCACGGCCGTCGGCGTTCGATTCCGCCGCACTGAGCTTTCCATTAACTGCAGGTGGATGGGTCCAACAAACACAAGGCTTTCATCCAGGAGACCGCTGTTGGTGTCCCGTGCGTTATGTTTTACTTTCATGTTGCAAATCAGCCGATCGTTCGTGTCCTGTGTCCACAAAGCAAAGTCCCATTTTCACTGTAAAAATGTAGTAATTTTAAGCCCAACCATGTTGTTTATTCCTAAACCTAATTAAGTGTTTTTGTTGCCTAATCCTTAACAAGTGTTTCTGTTTATTTCACAACATTAAGCATGTGTTTACTGCGACCAAAAAGTGACGCCAAGGAGTCTGACAAAGTATGTGGCGAGTTGGGATGAGAACATGTTGGTTTTATCCCTCCAAATAAAGTGGTTTGAATCATCTGTCTTATTTACAACATGTCTCTTTCTTGCCCTGTCTGACTTCATTGTAGCAATATGCTCCCAAATCTCAGCACATGCTTTGGTGAGCCCGATGTTATCATAACCGATAGACCAAAACTACAAAAACATGACCCAAATTTAAGGGCTAATTTTGAGGTTTAAATCCATATGTGTAGCTACATCCACCAGGGCAAACAAGTAGGATGACCAAAAAAAACAAAGATGCAATTCCACTACAGCCGAATTCTGGCTGTGTCTCCACCGCGTGCAAAGGTCTTGAGGCGGTGGCTTATATGCATCTTCCAGCAGTGAAGGAGCAGAGGAGCTCCAGCAGGCAGATGTGGGCCCGCGGAAGTGTGCCAGACAAGAGAGAGGCCAGGCTGGGCTGGACCGGGCTGGGCAGCTGAGGTTCCCCTCCGCCCTGAGTAGCGGCGAGGCTAAGCTAATCCTGCGCCTCAGGCCCCCGTGAGGTGGCTCTGCCAAAGCCTGTCCCCCTGCTGCTGCAGGAAATTGCCTTCAGTGCAGAGGTCCATGAAATGGCTATGGCTCACCAGTGAAGGAAGCACATCCACAGTGGGTGCACATGGGGCCAGAGTGACTTTACAAACCCAAATCTACAGGTAGATTTTTATATTTAATACTTATATATATATAAAAACTCATGAAAACAGCCATATTGTGGTTAAATATGTATTTTCTTCTGCTTATATATAAAGATTTTATGTATTTTATGTATTATTTATGTACCATACAGAGGTCTTTTGACACTAAAAGCCAGTTTTCCTGTGTGGGGTTGTGTGTCAGGCTCTATAACGCCTCCTCCATTGTGCTGTTTGACCCGTGGGCCAGCCAGCGCTCCCATGAGGTCCCTTATCCCTCCATCAGTCCTCTCTCATTAGCCCCCACAGGCAGAGCCCAGAGTAGGGTAACACAGAGGGGCCCCTGCTTCCTCCTTTGGTCCCCATGAAATACATACAGCACAAATACAGATGACAGGGATCACCTTATAGCAGCAGCGATTTCTTAAAATAGCCACCAACTTGTCTCGTCTAAAAGAAAAAGGCCAGTTAAAGGAATATATTTCATGCAATTCTTGTCATTTTTAATTCTGAATCACTTGTCAGCATTTATTGTCAGGCAGTGTCTGGGTGTTCTTGTTAATTTTATGTATTTATTAATCATTTTCAGTTGCACAAAAAAAGATCGGATCTTTGAGGGGGGATAAAAAGTGTAAAGCAGAGGTGGCAACATGAGGAGGGAGGAGGAGGAGGAGGAGGAGGAGGAGATGAGGCAGGACACAGTGGAGAAACAGTTGATTATGAGTCCCATCAAGTGATCAATGATTTCATTAATAAGACGGATCACGCGGCTGTCATAGCTGTGACACGGGCTGAGGGATGATCCGCTCCCGATGCTCCATTTCCCCCCAGCCTCCCTCCCTCCCTTCTTCCTCCCTGTCCTTCCAATATCGCCTCCCTCTGCCAACGACAAGGGAACGCCACGGAAAAATAGGGATGGAGCTGGGTGTTGACGGGGGTGGAGGAGGGAGCGGGGGGTTAGTCATGAGGGAGGAGGGAGGGAATGGAGAAGGAGGGGGGGGAGGAAGAAAAGTGAAAATCCATTTTGAAACCCATTTTCAATTAGGGGTCCACAAGCTGTTATCACAGGTGTCCCAGAATGGGGGCCCGTAAGTGAAAATGTCTCCTATCCGTTTCTGAAATGAAACCTTATCTGGGAGGCACAAAGATGGCGGGGACAGCGTATCTGTAAATTACTTTCCATCCCCGCTGTTAACGGGAACTTTATTTCTGTCAGATGACATTCCCCTCTATTTACTGTTGATCATTTAAATGGCTGCCTAAAAAGAAGGTGGCCCTCTATCTCTCTCCTCTCTCTCTCTTCCTCCTCTTCCCATCATGAGAGGGTTTTTTTTTTTTTTTTTTCCAAAGCAGTCTTTTTCTTCTTTAAACACTTTAGCTACGCTCTCCATTTGCTTAGGGATTCCTCTGGTAACCTACACTAACATTTGTTGCCCTTTAAGGCTTAACTTGTTTGCCTCTGAGACCCTTGCTCGTGCCCTTTTAAGCATGACCATTAAAAAGGTCCCCACTTTATAGCCTGCATCGCAGAGGCGGTGTTATGTTAAAACGGTATTCCCTGATGATCTGAGCTGTGCCCAGTTGTTTTACTCATACTGTATCATAAACCAACCAGAAACTTTTCTTTTTCTCTGCAAATAACCAATCCTTCAGCCCCCACCCTGTGTTTTTTCTCTTTTTTTATTAGCAAATTATCCCATGACGACAGGATTTATTCAGCCAAGGAGCATGGACATCTTTTTTTTTTTTTTTTTAGCTCAGGACCCAACAAAAGAATCAGGGGACTTTGTGGTCCACCTGCCTGCCGAATGATGAGGGTGGGAGGGGAGAGCACCCTCCCTTCCCTCGCCCCGAACCCGTCCTAAAGAGCACCAATCACAGCATTGTTGTGGCACAGTCGGCTCTTTTGAGCTGTCAGTGCGAGAGGAGGGGGCACGGAGATGAATGGCACACAGGATGAAGCCACCATTTAGCCAACCATGTGGGAACGCTCTACCAGGACTCAATAATTACTCTCTGGGCCTGCTCAACTTGGACAAAACTTAGGGGACAAGAGGGGAAGGCCGAGCGGAGGAGGAGAATTAAGCTAAATCCAGACAAAAGTGCAGTTTGTTAATCAGAACAGCGACAAGATCTGATTTGCAATCACAGAAAAATGCTGTACTTCTTGGTAGCTAAACATCCGCCATGTCCACGCAACCTGCCCCTACTTATTTTCCACTTCTCACAACTTATCGTAGCACGCCGTTGCCGGGCGCACCACGGGGTTTCCGCTGCATCGCTGAGATCAGGGGCTGCTCTGCTTGACGGGGGGAAATATTTCGCCGAGGCCTTCCTAAGAAGAACCAGTCACTGGGGTTCCACAGCTGCTCACAATTACCTTTTGTTTGCATGGAGGCGGTGGGGCAGGGGCTACGGGGGTTAAAGTTGAGGCGAGTGTAGGGTTACACCTGATAAGAGGTTATGAGTTCTGGGGGCGACTTGGGAATGTGCCGTAATTATAACAACACAAAGAATGTGTAAGCTATCTTCTGATTCCAAGACAGAGATTGGGATCTAAAAGGGACCTTTCTGTGCAGATCGGTATCATCCCTCCCTTCATCAAGTGAATTATGAGACTACTGTATTTAAGGGAGTTTGCTTAAAGCGGCAGTAGGCGAGATTATATGCAAGCAAATATGATTAAAAAAAGTTATTTTTATAAATCGCTATATCCTGACAGTAGTGCATGAGACAGGTAATCTGAAAATAATCATGTGCCTCTGTGTCCTCCGGTGCTCCTAATGGCATCTGCAAGATTTCACAGACCGGAGGAAAATAACCAATCAGTGCCGAGCTGGAGCCTGTCGTCTCTGAGCAGCTCTCAATCACTCGCAAACTCCGATCAAACGGTCAAACTAGGCAGCGCTGATCAAATATGAATCAATATTCTGTTACTGTAATGTCTATTTTGGGCCTCAAATGTGTTCAGAAACATCTTGTAGTGTACCGTTTAGCTGTAGAATGAGAAAGTTTGTGACAAGACAGCCACGTTGAGATCTCTTGAGGAAATACCAAGCACCGCCCACCAGCCGGAGCACAGCCAATAGGAACGCTCTCTCTCTGAAATGTCCTGTGATTGGCCAAAGTCTCCCGTCACAGGCTAGATTTTATAATGCCTGAAAACAGAGCCATGAGGAGGTGCAGACGTCTAGTTTTCTCTCAGGATACTTGAATTACAATATGCTGAAAGGTTATTATGAAATATTTGCCCCAATGATGCCAAAAACTTTCTGCTTACTGCCACTTTAAAGCTGTCGTGTCTCTCGTGACCAGGCTGAGTCAGTGTAGGAGACAAACCTTATGCTGTAATTACCAGCACATTACGAAGAAAAATCCACAATCACAAAGCCAAATTACATCCATGCTTTTTCCACAACAAACTTTTTTTTTTTCCCTCGCTGCCCCTTTAATTAATAAAACCATGCTGGCCATCTGGGAATGAGTAAGAGTGTTCCCAAAGATGCTTAAGGATGAATTACCTTATTCACTTCCTGTGATAACTCCCATATGGGGAGCAAGTCACACCAACTTATTTACCCCTCCCTGGATTGTTTGTTTCCTCTTCACACTTGGGATGATCACATTTGACATTAGCAGAGTAGAAGGGGGGGTGTTGACAGTAAACCTACCCAAAAAAACTCCAAATGCTCTCACTGCTAATGAGCACAGCTGCAGCTCAGTCCACAGTGATCTCAACTCTGGGTTTGTTATGACTTTAGCTTGATGCTCCAAGGATTTCCAGCCAAACACACACAAAAAAATCGCCATCTAATATTCCTCATTCCAGCATCTGAATTAAGAATGAAAGGCCGAATGACGACAGGCTTGATGAACTGTAAGCTCGGCACAGCTTTTAATAGCATGTGTTGAAGACATTGCTATGTAAACATGCCAAAGGTTTTGCTACCAGTGAGGGGTTGTGTGCGACTCACCACCAGAATAGGGGAAAAGTAAACATCAGTAATGTGAGCAAGGATCTGTGCGTGTCTACATCTTTAAATCATGTTTCTGGGGAGTTGGTCAGTTTCATCTTAAAGCATGAGAACATAGGCAAAAATAACATTCCTCGGTCCCCAGTAGGTCAGCGGCCCCGATGCTAAACTACGACGCTACATATGGTAGCCACACCTCTGTCTCAAGCTCACAGAGGTCTGGAAAACATCAAAAAATGCCTGACAGCGAGATGCTGCAAGCCTTGGTGACTTAAGCCAACATTTAGGATAGAAATGGAGGAAACTTGTGATTCAATGGTATGTTTATCTACAAGATCAGGCTGTTCTCATACACTGTTCATAGCTATACCTACAAACAGTAATGCACTGTAATTCGTATATATCCTACGCAATCAATTCGTATGTAATTCACGTAATCGTGAACCAGGAAGTATAAAGAGCAACAAGCGCTGCATAGGGAGTTCAGGATGTATGGGTGGGTCAAAATACACCGGACTTTTGCCAAGGCGACCAGCGTTTGTGTCTCGTTTGAAACCAGAAGTCAACGTTGATTTGTCACGTAGCTTCCGCATTTAAGTTACGTCACTTCCTGAGTCATTTTAACCCAAACTACAATCTTTTCCTAAACCTAACTAAGTAGTTTTGTTGCCTAAACCTAACCATGTCGATCTTTTCCATAACCACAGAAAAAAATGAGGAATAATCTTTTGTAAGATATGATACGAACCGTTGTATGAGGACACGCTGACAAGTTAGGGGTGAAGTTTGATAAACAGATGTGAACGAACTGAGCCTACACAGAGAAAGTTGAATTCCACACTTCGATGATCTTGAGGTGGAGGTACAGCTATGCAAAATCAGCAGGTCACCAGCAAAATCCAAACTTTTAAAGACATTGTTTTTTATCATTATTAAGTTGTTGCTGGACTTTAACATTTTGAAAATGTAGTACCATTTACCTGGTTTATTTTTTAAACAGTCTCATGTGAAAAAAGTGATTGTGTAGTGACTTTTATCTGTGTCTAATCTCTTGGTCACTCATGCGTTTGGGCTTCCCATTACTCCACTGGTACAGTAAGCTGACTGACAGACCAGTCTCTCCCTAAACTGGGCGTATTCCAGCAGACCAAAATTATATTTACATGAACCACATAGCGGCTGAGTGTGCAGTTAGAGGTGACGCGTTACCGTTTGAGGTGGTGCTGGAGGCCACCGCCTTCTCGCTGATGTCATTGCGCGCTGATGAGCCCTTGGTCGCCACAATGGTCTCCACCCTCTTCTTCTTCTCAGCTGCTGAACTGGCCTGGGACTGGGTTTCCATGGCGATTGCTCATTCCTCAACACCTCATGGAGACGGGATGACTAGTGGAGAAGAAGAAGAAGAAGAAGTAGGGACGGATGAGTGAAAGACATGACTTTCAAGTTTCTCTCTACTTAGATCATTTGATTTGTGCATTAAGTATTTCTTGCTTGATTGAAGTTAAACATTTTAACAATGGAGCGCCTCAAGACTTCAACACTGAGAACCCTGTGAGAGAAAACTTCAGATCCAATCCTCCCTTTTCATGATGCCCAGAGCAGACCACGGGTCAATCCACCAGCTCACCCTGATTTATTTTAACTCAAACCTGCTGCTGGGCTCTGATCTCCTCCTCCGTTAACTGTGCTTAAACATCCCCAAAAAACAAAATTTAGCTTACCTTATTTTCAACTGCCACACTAAACTTCTGACTTCTTGTCAAAAAAACTCCATAAACATAGCAAGGCAGGACATCCTGACTAGGTTTTATATCTCCGAATAGAAGTAAAGGCAGCTTGTGGATATACTGATAATCCTGCTCTAGCAGTGTTTCCAGAGAGAAAGGAGAAACCCTAAGGGGATACCACAGAGAGAGAAACATTCACAGTCCTGAAAAAACAAGGGTTGTTTGAAGGCCCTTTTGGGAATATCATGGTGCCGGGCAATTTTTCTTTCAAAGAATAAAGGTGGTTCAAGTTAATACTGTCTGTGGGTTTAGAAGGGGTTCAGCCAACAGTCTAGCAGACATGCTGCTCAGTTCAGCACCTCAGAGGCTGTCTACAAACTCAACTCTATCTAGGTCACGGAGGTCTCTGATTATGTGATACACCACAACCACTCATTTACACAAAGTACAGGACGGCTTCATTTGGTCCGATACAAAGCCTTTACTTAGCCTCCATAATTCATGGATAATTAGTGGAAATATTTAGTCTGACTAACATTTTCTTTCCAATAAAGACCGGCTAATTACCCAACTGTACTGTTTAATTGTCCTCCACCCTATAAACATGCATGGATACAAAGGGCAGCAGTATAATGCAAACAGAGGAGAGCTGCTGAAACTACAAGAGAAAGGAGAGGAGGGGGGGGGCTGATTTTTACCAACTCCCCAAGGAGGGAAGGCGAGGGGGAAGTGGTGAGGGGTAAACTTCAGACAAACACTATGCGCTTTGTTTGTTTTTTTTCCCAACCCCCTGAAAAACCAGAGTCTGTCATCCATTCTGACCCGACAACAACATCTGTAAGCAATTGCTGGCTTACCAAAAAAAAAAAAAGCAAAGGGAAAAAAGAAACACAATGCAATTACTCCCTTACCAATCAAAACAGAATTAAACAAGAGCTCGTCCTCTAATCACTCCCACATGAGTACATGTGTAACCGTCATCCCCCAACCAAAGACATTTTTTGTCCTACTTTGCACAGATATCATCTCTGCATGTGTTTGATAGAGTGAACCCTTTCATTTATTCGCAGTTAATCGTCGGGGATGTTGTGCGGCGCATGTATGTCTGCACATGTAAGTTCCCGCTATGACGACTGATCATAGGTGCCAGTCATTCACTTTCATGGAAACAAGAACGCGATCAAAGAAAACTTTTTAGTCTCCCTCTTTGAAACTGTCATTACATCATTCTAGTGACTGAACTTGAGCAAAAGCAGTGAAAAGGAACAGAGAGAAAACGTACATTACAGCTGTTACTGAATAGTTCCCAGCATGCTTTGCGTGTGGAGTGAGGGACCCGATTCGACTGTTATCAGGCCATTAAATAGGTGTTATCTGTCGCTATAAGCACCTTAGATATGGGTCAGTAGGGGCCTACTATGTTGTAAAAGTGAAAGCAAAACTTAAAAGCAACATGTTGTAAAACTGAAAAATTAAATTTTGAACACAAAAAAAAGCTTCTTTAGGTTTAGAAACTACGACTTCTTTAGGTTTAGGGAATAAAAATACAACTTCTTTAGGTTTAGGCAACCAAACTACAGCTTCTTTAGGTTTAGGTAACAAAACTACAGCTTCTTTAGGTTTAGGTAACAAAACTACAGCTTCTCTAGGTTTAGGTAATAAAATACAGCTTCTTTAGGTTTAGGAACAAATTACAGCTTATTTAGGTTTAGGCAACAAAACTACAACTTCTTTAGGTTTAGGCAACAAAACTACAACTTCTTTAGGTTTAGGTAACAAATATACAGCTTCTTTATGTTTAGGCAAAAAATGACAACTTCTTTCGGTTTAGTCAACAAAAGCTTTTTTAGGTTTAAACAACAAAACTACAACTAATATTGGGTGTAGTAGGCCCCTACTGACCCATGTCTATGGTGCTTATAGCAACCGATAATGCCTATTTGATGGCCTGTCAACAGTGAGTAAGCATACATGTATGTGTGTGTCTTTGTGTCGCCCCCAGGTGAGTCAGAGAGCTAAAAAAAGAGCTGAAAGTGCAGCGAATGTGAGGGTCAGGATTTGGGGTTTTGTAGGGGAGGCGAGGAGGAGAAAGCGAGGCATTCCACCGGTCGGGCAAAATATTCACAAGTCCAAGCCACTGAAGCGTGTCTGACCGGCCTTTTGTGTTTCCACCAGGCAGGCCACAGTTCCAAAGCAGCAATTAAAAGCAGGACCTTTTCACCCATAATCCCTCTGACCTGGACGCCCACACCCAATCCCTGCAGATGTTCCCGTCTCTGCTTTCGCCTGTCGCGTTGCTCATTTTCACCCCCAGTCCAGCAAAGTATCCGAAAACACTTAGAAACTCGGCAACACAAAGACACTTCCTTCCATCTGTGTTTACATCAAGACACTGTGGAAAGAATGCTAAAAGTTTTATCCCTGACAAATCTGAGCACAGAGATCCTAGTTTGAATATCATGTCATTTAGCACTGAAATAACACGACTCACAAGCCAGATGCAAAAATATTTAAATACATTTACATGAGACAGCAGAGAAATAAGCATCTGTATGGGCACTACCTTACAGACCCTGCATCAGCGGCCTGGCACAAAAGAAGGAATTACAACTAGGCATCGGTTGCTGCTGTTACTCAAAATAAATGTTAATTTCATATTAATGTCTTTCCCATGAAATGTCTGTCCTACACCCAATTAGAGAAGAGAGAAAGAGGGTGTATCTTTATTTGTGCTCGACTGTAATCCTTCCACACAGAAAGGGAGGCGATTAAACAGGTTTAAAATACCACAATTCAGACTGTTCCCTCAGAAAAAAAGAAAAAAAAAACATTCTTATTTTATAAGCACATTAAGCAAATCAATTTAACATAAATTATACGCCTTGGTGACAAAGGCACCGAGTTGAAAGTCATCGGCAAATTGTACACATCAAAGTGAAACACTAAAATAAACTTTTGCCTTTGATAGAAAAAAAATGCAGTTTTTTTTTCTTCCTGGAAGCTTAAACGGCTGCTATCAAAAATCACTGCCTTTTGTTATTTAAAGGCTCCATCTTTACAAGCTTAATGCTATGAAACTGCTTAAGGTGAACCACTGCAGTCTGCTATTAGGAGCACATTTGCAAATGCACGACAAACACACATACACACACACTCAAACTGAGGGACATTTTTATACAAACTCTTGAAGTGTCTTCTTAGATTTGGCAACCCCCCCTCACAGACGCGGTACTGTATTTGTGTTCATTTCATTAGGGCGACTGTTCAGTGTCGAGGGCCCCCTGAGGGGGGAGACTGGCAGCGCCGCAGCATTCATCATCATTACATCAGCGACCACCGAGATCTGCTATCTTAGGCTTATCAACGCGGCACAAACGCACCGCGGCACAGCGAGTTAGAGGGGAGGGGAGAGATGGGAGATGGAGACGATTGAGGGAGATTGTGAGCAAAAAGTGGGATAAGAGGGGGAGAAAATGAATGGAGGAAGGGAGGAGCATGAGTGTGTGTGTGTGTGTGTGTGTGTGTGTGTGTGTGTGTGTGTGTGTGTGTGTGTGTGTGTGTGTGTGTGTGTGTCATGCATGTGTGTGCACCTCACTGCATGCCTGCACATGTTTTCCTGTGTGTACGATGTGTGTTTTTGCACGTTTTCGCAGCTATGCCAACAACATTAAGGGCTCCTGCACAGCTGGAACAACTAAAACACTGAGGGGCAGAGAGAGGGAGGAGGAGGAGCCCTTCAGCGAGATTAGCTGAATCTAGCAATAAAACAGAATGCGCTGGCTCAGGCTGCGTGTGTTTGCATTGGATAAGGTCAGCGAGGGGATGAGGCCCCTCAAGGAGACAGTGGAAGTGCTCGTCGGCGGTTAGAGGACCTGTCATGGGTTCAAAATCCCGACTGTTCCCAAACTCAACGGCTCTCAGAGGAAACCACATACTTAGGTTTCCATGCTGTGTTCGACACCGCACTTATGGCCCTGGAAGGCAAAGGGGAAAGGGGTGGGGGGGAGGATTGGGGATTTGGTGGTCGTGGCTCCCATTCACCAGTGAAACTTAACATTGTGCCCAGATGGCACTAAGTCTGGCCTACAGCTGATGGGGACCAGCCCCTCAAGTAAGGGCCATTTAGCAGGAATTAGTCACACCCCGCCACACACACACACACACACACACACACACACACACACACTCTCATATCAAATCCCTGATATGCACATGCAAACTGGTTTAGTGCTGGGCCTTCTCACCCCTTTTGTATACTGTGACATGGTTGAGCTATTCAGACTGTCAATCATTTACATGTTTCTATATCATCCCAAAATGAGTCCCAATTTTTAATGCTAGGTTGTAAAACTGAAAGTTTAACATTTATCGAGATTTATAGGTTCATGTTTTGAATCAGTAAATCATCTCATGCATACTGCATGGAAAAATGAATGTATATTTTGTGCTTTTTCTGCAGTAAAGTGATAGTTTGTGTGTTTTGAAATAGGGTTGTATGAGGTACTTATCCATAGTCAGTGTATTACCTACAGTAGATGACGGTCGGCACGCCCCCAGTTTGGAGAAACAGACAGGAGTACCAACACCGGTGCAAAGCAATACAGTGCTGTGGACCGGGGCAGCAGAAAAATATATTTTAGCCACCTAAAAGAAAGGCTCACCTAAAAAAAAAAAATCAATATCCGTGTAAGTGTGCGCTATATATTTAAAATATTTTCACTGCTTTATCTTGCCGTCAGACAGCCCTTTCCTTCTCCTTTCTGACGGGAAACTTATCAATGCTCTCTCCAAAGCCAGCAGGCTCAGATGACAAAAACAGTATAGATAAGTTTCACTTTCAGTGAAGTTCGGCGTCGGAAAATATTATAAATATAGCGTACACTTAAACGGATATAAAAATGTTTAGTTGGGTTCTTTTAGATGGTTTCAAGTCGTCCCCGTCCACAGCAGTGTGCCACATTGCTTTGCTCCGGTGCTGGTGTTCCTGTCTGTTTCTCCAAGCTGGGGGTGTGACCGTCATCTTCTGTAAGTAATAAACTGACTATGGATAAGTACTACGTACAACCCCACTTAAAAACATCTAAACTATCCCTTTAAAAGTCCAACTTATCTTTGATTTATCTTTACACCTCAGGTCCAGCATCTTAATGGCATTCCAAACAATGTGGGTTGCTATCACAAACACGCTGCACAATATTTGAACAGGAGAGAGCCTGTGCAAACGAGGAGGAGTGTTTGTATTTTTTTGTCAAGGACAAACAGCGCAACAACACAGTAGCTTTCAGCGGAGCTAATAAGATTATCCTCGCGTGCGTCTTGGTCCTTCAGACCTCTCCACTTGAAATGCTTCGGAGGGCTGGCGAGGGACCCGGCGCTTCGCGCAGCAGAATGAGCCGAGTGCATCTTACATTCCTGGGTAACAAACCCAACGATGTAATCGCGACGCTTACACGATGCTTCTTTTGCGCTTGCTACCAAGCAGATAAGGGGCAAATAAAGCACGCACCACAATGGAAATCTTCTGCGTGTTCTCCCCACAGCCCCCTGCTTATTAAGATTGTTTATTTATTTTTGACTTTGTTCGTGAGCCACTTGTGTCAGGGCGAGTGGGGCTGTGAGGAGCGAGACAATGGATAATGCAGGCAGCTTTGTTGCACTGGTGGCCCAGTTATGCGGTATTGGTTTCCCCTCTGCACTTTTCTTCCCATGCTGCTAAAACGTAGGGCCTTTTGTTTGATCAGACACTTTCCCTGATTCTTGAGAAGGAAAAGATGCTTGTTCAGCCATTTAAGTGGACGCCGAAGCAAACAATGCAACCTATTACTTCAGCAAAACGCCATAAAGGTCCTCGGGAAGAAAAGATTTTTCTATATGCAAAAGTTTTTTCCCTTGCACTTTACTTTCCCTACTTGTATCTGCATAGCCAGTTGAAATTCAGTTTATTATAAAATCAGTTCGCTCTGTAGCTAAGGTTTGCACTCGAGTGGCCCCTGCACATGGCACCCACTGTAAAGCAAAAAGAAAGTGAGGTCTGTATCCTGTCAGCGGGCCTCTCATCTCCAGTGAAAACAGTCTTCATACAAGGCTTTAGAGAGCGCTCTGCACGATGCCACAACCAGAGTGCGACAACAACATCCTTCACTGCGAAAGAGTACATGTTACGCTGCGTTGTTTGAGAGCGCACTTCCTATGTGTGTGTGAACATGGCACAGGGAGGAAGAGGAAGAGGGACTGCGTTTGAGAGTGCTGCATGATGCTAGCTGTGCGTATAGGAGCTGGATGCACCAGGTGCTCTAGCTATACGCCTCTCAGTATGCAAGTGCGATCACTGTGTGTGCAGAACATAAATAAGAGAGGGGGGACCCCAGGGAGGGGATGAGTGGAGGAAGAGAAATTCCTGTACTGATGAAAACCTCACACACAACTCCCTCCTCCTCTTCCTCCTCCTCGCACGTGCACTCAGAGGAGGATCAAGCAGATGGATGGTCTTGTGTGAGTGTAGTGGCAGCAGGTATGGCTCTGACAGAAGGTCTTCACACTAAAACAAAGAGTATTTGAGGCAACTGAGGGCAATCTACAGGTTACGGAGTCATCGTGAAACTGCTCACTAGTACTTCCCCTTCTCTCCTATACTCTCACTCTTTTCCTCCTCCTTTCTATCTCCCTTCATTCCTTTGTGTCATTGGGATAAGTGTTGGAGCGGAGTGAGTCAGTGCTGCTATGTGATTAATGACGGGCCCTGGCGTTCTTCGGGGCCCAGCGCTAACAACAGCCAGGGGGCAGCGCGATAATGCACAATAATAAAGCCAGCAGACAAACAGCCAGGCAACACCAGGCCTATTAGCCAGCCCCATCAGGACGGCTAAGTGAGAAATTAGCCCTTCCCAAGCTCCGCCACGATTCATCAAGTGCTGCCCCTGAATCCCCCCTCAAGAAGTCATAATGTTTACTTAAAGACCGGCCCCGATGCCCCAGCGGCGAGCTTTATTGGCTCTTATTAATTCCCGTTCTGGCCCTCGCGGCCATGCCATTTAAAGCGAATTAAAGGGGTGAAAATTGGATGAGATGAAGTTGTCTTGGTGTTTGGCTCTCGCGTGATAAAGCCGGACCTAAACGGAGGGAGACTTGGGGAAGAAAAAAAAAAATAAGAAGGGAGGGCAAACAAATCGGCATGTAAAGGAATGCTGAATGAAGCTGTCCTGAAATGTGCCGCAGTCAGTCAGAGGAATGCAGTGAGAGAGAGAGAGAGGAGAAGAGGGGGAAAGGAAGAGAAAAGGGAGAAATGGCATCGCTTTAATGCTAGACTTCCTGTGTGGATGGGAGCCGATCCAGAAGGGTAACACCGGGTCACACATTCCACAGATGCACGAAACGAAATGATTCTGTTGTATCTTCGCATTCTCCTCGTCTTTCATCAGACGGGTTGAAAAATGCCGTAAAATAAGGTCACTCTATCAGCACTCCGGCCTTATTTCAACATGTGAGTGATGGACAGGAGGACAAGGGGAGGGAGTACACTCACACAGAGTGTATGCCTTTAAAACAACAGAACAATGAATCACACTTAGAAAAACAATGATTTTCATCAGCTTGGTCAATGACCCTTTATTTAGCGCTTTTATATTATCTTGTGCTGAAACGCTTAGTTGATAAGTTGAATCATTTAGTCGCTTATCAAGAAAAATGCTTGCTGGTTTCAGCATTTTTCCCTGGTTTATATCATTATGAACTGAACGTCTTTGGGTTCTGGGAACTTCTACTGGGCACTTCTCACTAGTTTATGACACTACTTTTTTACATTAAACGATTATTGATTAATGGAACAACGTATCCTCATACAACGGTTAGTTACGAAAAGTTATTCCTCATTTTTCTTGCATTTGCGTTGTTCAGCAACACGTCAATTTCTGCTCGTTACATGCATACAGTCTTTTCAAAATTAACTTTCGTTTTCACAGGAAACAACTTGGGGTACGGTGGTGCAGTGGTTAGTGCTGTCGCCTCACAACAAGAAGGTCTGGAATTTGATTCCCTGTCCAGGCAGGGCCTTTCTGTGTGGAGTTTGCATGTCTCCCCATGTTTGTGTGGGTTTCCTCTGAGTACTACGGTTTGCAAAATGTCAGAAATGTTGCGTCAGGAAGGGCATCCGGCGTAAAACTTATGCCAAATCAATGTGCGGCTCAATCATCCACTGTGACGACCCCTAACGGGAGCAGCCGAACAACAACAACTTCACAGGAAACAACTTGGTTTAGGAAAAGATGGACTTGGTTAAGTTTAGGAAAAGATCGGCTTGGTTAGGTTTAGGAAAAGATCGTAGTTTGGGTTCAAATAACTTCAGAAGTGGCGTAACTTAAATACCGAAGTTATGTGCCAAATAAATCAAAGTTGACTTCAGGTTTCACGCGGGATACGAACGCCGGTCTCCTGGGAAAAAGTCCAGTGTTTTTTGGGAAATCTGGGAAAATCTTGCAAAAACTCATTGCCCGACGACCTGTCCTTACTTTAACCATTCGAGGTCAATGCCTAACGTCATCTTGCCAGAGTTTCCCAACTCATGGATTACCTTGACACTACCAAGATACCTACCTAGACACGTTTGTTGCTCTTTATACTTCCTGGTGCACGATTATGTGAATTACATACAAATTCATTTTGTTGGATACATACAAAGTACAGTGTATTATTTTTCATAGGTATAGCTACAAACAGTGAAGGAGAACAGCTTGAAATGGAAACAGATTAACTGATAAGGTAAAAAGTCATTGATTGCTGCCAATATTTTAATTTCGTCTTCTTGCAGTTGCCATTTTAAAAGTTTTCTTCCCTCCTCATTGTATACTGTAAGTAGTAGTGCTTTCATGTGAATCAGAATGGGTTGACTGGCCCATGTGCAGGTCTGTAAGTGGAGCATAAGAGTCTCATCCATGTGAACGGTGGGTCTGTGTTGCAGGCTTGGCGGCAGGCGAGAGTGTGTTCTATAGTAGTATGGGGAGTATTCGGCAGCGGAGGTGTGAGATCAAAGACAGCTGAAGCTCAGAGGGAGTCCCGGAGACTTCTAGCTCCCTGACGGCTCTCCCAACGGCAGCGTCGGGAGACAACTCTCTCCCTTCACTTTCATATCAGCCACAGAGCCCCCCCATCCCTCTGCGCCGGCACGTACTGTAGGCTCCACACACACACACACACACACACACACACAGGAAGTCTCAGAGGATTTGGCAGTGCTGCGAAACCTCTACCCCACCTACAGCAACACACACGCTGTTGCTCATCAGAAACACGCAGCTGCTGAATATTTTGGATTTTGAAAGAGTTTGGAGGAAACTCGCTCACTCTCCCAGAGAAAAAGACTCACGCAACTCCGAGGCGATATCACGCCACACAACACTGGAACGAGATGCCATAAACCTCGCCGGGTGTTTGACAAAAAACTTCCCGTAAACTCCAAAGAGCACAGTCACAAAATGGCCCCCTGAAAATCCCCGGCATAAAGAGCGAGGAACAAGACTGTCATTAGACAGTCAGCCCCCTCAGGCCCGCCGGCTTCATCGCGAGGAAGCCAAACATCTGGGTGTATTTACTCGTTTCAGCTGTTTGCAACCCCGCCTCGTATAAATCTGGGAGCTGGAACACCATTGCTTAGGACAGCTCCTAAACAAACACGCTCAACGCTTGCCGGCTCACTCACTCACTCCCCTCCGCACGCTCGAGCTTCCCAACCGGAGCCGGACCGGCAAATAAATTCGCGGAGGAGGAAGAGGAGGAGGAGGAGGCCTTAATTGGAGCGTTTGACGGGTGCCTGGGGTTAATTGGGAAGCATGGAGAGCAGCTGGCTCCGCCGTGGAAGTTGAGACAGGGATAATAAGTTCACCCTTTGCAGGAGAGACAGTTAGTGATGAATCAGATCAGAGGAACAGTGTACAGTGTAATCATCCTCACATCTCCCCTCCTCCACCCTGCTCGCCTGACAAGCAGAGACAACCTGGCTCCCAGCTACGCAATCTGGCACCTATCACACACGACTGGCAGATCACCACACACACGTTCATTCAGCTAATCACTCACACACACAATCATTCTTACCTCTAGGACACGGAACCTAGTTTATCAGTTCGCCGGTCGATGTATGTAAATCTCCCCAACAATGTGTGTACTAATGGCTTATTACCCTGCGTTAGCTGGTTTGCATTGATCTCTGCGCCAGAGGGAAGCGGGGAAACTAGAGCAGTTCGCTGCTCATATGTACCGAGCAGGACTATAATCACATCCCAGCTTGTTTCAATAAAAGCAACATTAGCATAAACCATCTCAAACACACTAAAACCTTCACCCCCGCTCGGTCCGTGCAAGAAAAAGGGGGGAAAAAAACTTTCCTGGATTACGGGGTAATCAAGGCCATATGGGATGGGTCGGCATAACTTCTCTGAAGTGTACAGATTGTCTCCACAGATTATGACTTTCTACATTTTTTTTTTTTTTCCAGAGGAGCAAATCTTTAGCCAGAGAGAGAAAAGAAAGTGATTCTCTCGGGGAACTAGTAGCTGCAGAGGGTTTAGGTATAACACCAAACTGGGTTCCTTGTGCTGGGAGGGTGGCTGAGGGAGCGTTAGGGGGCTGAAGGAAGCCCAGGTAGAGTCATAGGCAGTAATGGGAGGAGACAGGGACTTAGAGCGCCACACAAAAGCCAGGCTTTATAAATAATTCCAAAAGCTAACAGGCTCCCTTGTATGTGTGAATCTGTGAAATACATTCACACATGAATGCACACACACACACACCAGGGGGAATACACACCCCTCCACTGGGGCTGACCTGCCTCGATTGGTAAATTTGGTTCCTTGCATAGATGATGCAAAAAAACAAAAATAAAAAGGTCCGTTTTAGCAACACACACACACTGACACACTCACTCACTCATAATGCAGGGCAGCAAAGCACACCGGAGACCTGTCTTGTAAATCTCTTTGTGAAAGCAGCTTTGGGGGGTAGACAGGGGCTTACACACTGAGCCCTGAGGTAGAGCTACAGACTCCACTCCCTCTAACCCCCCCATGGTCTTTCTCCCTCTCCCACACACATACTCTTCCTCACTTTCCGTCTACCCCACATTTCCTGCCCTTCTCTCACCTTCTCTCCCTCCCCTCCCCTCCCATTCCTCCCCTCTCCCCTCCGTCCCAGCCCGGGCTCCAGAGCGCTGGTCCTTTAGCCCCGCAGGCTCCCGCGGCGTTGCGGTGACTAATGTCCTGCCTTTGCTCAGACAATGAGTTTGAGACTGAGCCGGGAAAGTGTTGAGGAGGGAAAAAGACTCCGGCACCTTTTGACAAATGGAACCCTTCGCACTCCCGTGCCCACTGAGGGAGGCTTTACAATGTCGCGCTCCACGCTCCGCGTCCTCCGAGGGGACGGCTGCAACCCGCAAAAGCCGCATCTGGGGGAACATAATGAATTCTTTGGGAACCTGGCCTTCTTCATGAATAAGATATATTTCCAAAGCATGTCGACCCCTCTTAATAAAAACACCAGTCTGGCAGGAATAGCCAAAGCCGTTTTAGGGCCCCATGTACACGTTAATATTTCTGTTTCTCTATAAATTTTCTCGGGCCTACTTCTTTTCCAGGCCTGTCACTGCAAGGCCAGTGCTGCATTCTGCCTGGAAGCTGGAGGAGCCACGATGACAAACTGTCATTAAAAACGGCTGGAGTCCCTCTCTTTCAAGGAACTCAAACTCTTGGATGCGCCCTCCTCTTCCCCACGCACCCTACCCCCCATGCAACCCTGAAAGGAACTGGGCTTTGTCTGAGGAGCAAAGGAGAGAGGAATCCCCCCCTCTTCAACCCTACCTCCCCTCCCCGAACCCTGTTCCTCACTCCCTGCGGAGTATTGTTAAAACACAGCCCCCTCTCTTTCCGTGGCCCGGGCTCTTAAAACAGCGTGCTTTGCATGAGAAAAAACGATTAGTCTTCAAATGCTGCGCTGTCAAAGGAGGGCTCTTTCAGGTTGGGGCAGAAATTTGCTCAGATAGTAGAGTTCCCCCTTTTGTTTTTCTAAGATGAGGCATTATTAGAGCCGGGGTCTGTTAGCATTCATTGCTGAGAAGAACACACTAGAGGGGTTTATATATCGCCCCCCTCTCCTTTTTCCAACTTGCCCCAAGTCCGCAGTAGACGGAAATGAAGGAGCAGAGTGGGGGAAGAGGTACTCATCTAAACATGTTTGGAGAGGAGAGAGAATGTCCGGGCATGTGCTTCTTTCAGGTATTAACCTTGGGATTTACATTTGACATTCAAACAATAGCCCCCTCCTTGACCTCCACTCCAGGACGCAGCAATGCTCCGGGATAACTCCCACTGAAAGACAACTAAGCAGCATGGGATTGCAAACACATGGGGTGCACATTGTGAGCATTATTGCATGACAATGCATAACTTAATTACTGGTGTTAAGGGCAGGAGTTTTGTTTGGAAAATGCACAGTTAACATTATAAGCTTTCCTTGCTCGGTGGAGAAAAAAAGTGTTGTGGTGTGTTGGAGTAGACAGAGCCTGACTCATGGCTTCACACATCAAGAGGCAGGGGGTAAGTGACAGATCATTGTTCACAGCAAGCGGCCAGTTCATCTGTCCCCCCACTCACCACCCCGGCCGACGAAGCGCAGACCCCCTCACGGATGCCACAACCGGCTCCCATCAAAGCTGACACAATGCCACATCTGCAATAATAACAGCCCCGGCCCCGGGAAAACTGTGCTCAACTTTACACGCAGCCCGCAAGCAAATGGGCCCCCAAACCCGAAGCACTTCACCTCTTGCTGCTACACTTCACACCGCAGACTTAAACGACATTTTTTACGGCGGCTACAGCAAACAGAGGAGGGGACGAGCGGCGCCCACATGCAGGCGCGACCTGTCCTGTTTCTCCTCAAGTGTGTGAGAAAAGAAAACGCAGCCGCCGAGCTGGCACACTCAGAACCGGCATATTTGCAATAAAATTTACCATGACCTACAACGGGGCTTATGTTGAGCTGTCAGACACAACTTCATCGATCGTAAATTCAAATCATTTACTGTTTTCACTCTTTTTTTTTTTTCTTTCTTTTTTTTTATTGCCGGCGTCTTCGGTGCCTCGCTCTGGGAGAGCAGTGGACCAGACTAATTGTCAGGTCCAGTTGGAGTTTCCAACAGACCAGAGTCATGGAAAACAAACCAGCCCTCTCTGCTAAAGCAACATGAGCTCCCACTTTTTTTCCTCCCATTTCTTATTTTTTCAGACAAATGAAAAAAAAAAAGTTGCTTCCACAAGAGAGAGAAAAAGAGACAAAATAAAAACTAAACATGTGTATGAGTGAGAGAAGAAGAGCAGGGTGAATGAGCAGCATGTACATGCATGCAGTGTGAGTGCTGTGAATGTGCTGTTTGCAAAAACCCCCTGAAGATTCCTGAATGTGTGTAATATACATATCTAAAATTACAGCGTGATGTCTCATCTCACACCCTCTTCATCGCCACTTTCCCCCACATCGTATACGCACGCCTTATCCAAAGACATCACCCGGCTTGAAAGGTGCCTTTAGCAGGCTCCTTGAAGCGGGGAGCGGGGGTCCCGCTCTGGGACAATGATGGTTGAGGTGGAGGGGGAGCCGGGGGAGCAGGAACACATAGCATATTAAATCTGCTGGCGGAGCTGGGTCGTCCGCGCGGAGAGCCAGAAGAGCCAGATCTGAGGCATGCCCTGAAGGGATGGCTGGGCCTGGGGATTAGGAGGCCAAGGAGAAGCCCTTGCGAGCCCGAAGACCCCTTCTTGTCTCTGCTCGCACGCAAATGCATCCAGACGTTTTGACGCTTCTCAGGTTTGCCGTCTCAGCCCAACTTTTCATAGTTCTCCTCCTCGCAAACCACACCACACACACACACACACACACACACATTTCCACCCGCTCACATGCACAGCCTCTTTTTTTTTCTCCCTCAATCCCTACCTCTGTCTGACTTGTCCTCTTTCTTTCCCCCACTGTGTCTGTTTCATTTGATGTCAACATATCAAAGTACCAAATCATCAAAGTGGGAGATTTCTTTTGGGGGCCATCTACTCGACTACGCGAGTTACATGCAATGGAAGCAACAGCTAATCAAATCACGCAGGGAATTACTCCAAACTTCCTCTGGTCAGGTGCTTTCTGTGTGTTTTAAAACTTAGAACAACTGTCATTATTTACACCTCTGTGTGGAAAAACCTGCAAAACAACACCACAAATAAAGCTCATTATCTTAAGGAGAATCAACTTCCTCACATTAACCCTCGTTTTAACTAAACATTTGCCACCTCTTTGAGGGCTCCGGGTCGCAGCATTAGCACAACAACACAGCTCATTAGGGCCTCTTGCATACAAACCTGATAACAGGTATTCTTCCTGCAGGCAGGGTGTAAAAGGCCCGAGGACACAAGCTGCATGAATGCAAGGCCCTTAAAAAGAAGAGAGGGCCATACCTCAAAAGCTAATAGCACGTCATCTCCCTGCATTAACATGACAGCCCTTATTCTGCCAGGTCACAGGTCACCACAGGGCCGGCGTTCGCTATGCATAATTTTACTTAAAGGAGTGCTTAAAGTTGAGATAAAGCAGCACGCGGCTGCTATCTGACGGACGGACTCGATAGCCGCCTGCTCCTCACGCGTGGAGCTGAAGGAGCAGCGAGCGGCGATGATGCATCTCTGCTGGCTACAGTAAGCGAGTGGCTCCGAGTTGTGCATCTCATTCCAGCAGATTAGCATCTTAAACACTGCTGCATTCATCACTGCTGCTGCATCATAATGAGACAAAGTCTCCCCTTTTTTTTTTTTTGGTAAAGGTGCACCTGTTTGACATCAGCATCCCCCTTTAGGTAAAATATAATAGCACAAAAAAACAATGTTAAATATTCTCTTATATAATATTCACACATATTTATTATTAAATTGAGTTTTTTTTAATAATATGAAGCTATTTTATGTTTTATTATATATCACATGCTTAAAAAATAAACGACAACTATATGTGTAAAAACAGAAATTAAACATATTTAAAGTTATTCTATAGAATATTAAATCCAAAAATGTCACAGATTTCTCTGTCATGGATCAGTCACTGAATTTTATTTTATTTTACAATTTTATTTTTTGATTTAAATCACATTTAATTTCAGGTTTGTGGAAAATGTACCATATATAATAGTTTATATAAATAAAATCAGATGTCATCCTAATTTGTGGCCTCCATTAATAATTATATAGAGGCAATTATATGGTGTTTTTAGGTATCAGTTTAATTTAAAAATAATTAACAACAAGCCACATGAAGCAAAACATATAGGGGAGAAATAATCTAAATAAAGAAAATTACAATTACAAATGATTCTTATAAAGTAAATATAAAATATTAAGGTTAAAATCTGAGGCCTGATCCGTCTCTTCATTCTTTTCCATGTTAACTGAGCTGAATCATGACATGACAGTGATTCATTCCCTGTGAAATGTTATTTAGTTATCATAAATAAAATAAGGTACATATTAAATGACAGTTTATGTGACAGTCCCTTTTTTATTTTATTAGACAAGAGCTAAAAAAACTCTGCTCCGAGCCAAATCCTCAGCCAAGATGAGTGATGGAGGAGCCTCATAAAAAAACAGCTAAAAGGAGATTTTTATCTGTGTGAACTTGTGCTGTTAAACATCTCATTCGGTGTGTTCGTCTCAAGGCAGCCAGACCTGCGTTAATAATTTGCCAAGTGTCAAAAAAGAAAGGAGGATTTGAGCTGCACCGCATGGCTGAGCACCTCGGACCCTCGTCGTCTGTGTGTGAAACCCGAGAGCAGACAAGCAGATAAAATGTGGAACAGCTGGCGAGGACAGGAGGGAAACTTTCAAACAAATATCCGCACATGTGGAGGCTCGGGGGCGCTCACACGTTTTCATGTCTTGGACCCCCAAAAACACTTCTGTTAAGAGAGATTCCTTTCCACCCTGCACAAGTCCATGTTTGTTTTTTTAGTGATTTTAAATGAAGGGCTGTCTACAAAATTGTATTAGTGTTCTTATCCATTTTTTATTGTGCCAGATGACAAGCTGACACATGTTTTTCTCCTGAAGTGAGCCTCAATTACACATTAAATATGGTCTTACAATTAGAAAATGCTTTTCTACCGTAAAAACCCAATAAAAAAGCTCTGTAAGAAGAGTATAATAAACTGTGTTAAAGAGAGTGTATCAACATTTTCTTTAATAGAAATTCAAGGAATTCTAATAAACTAAATTACAGTGACTTTACTGCATTTCTAATTTTGCTTGGGGGCCCCACATGGACCCCTGCAGGGCCACAGACTCCCACTGTAATGGGCTTAAATTTCTCTGAGCACATGCCTTCAAACACGCCATGATGTCTCCTTACACACATTTATTCTTTTTCTTTTTTTTTTTAAGGTGAAATACATAATAATAATTTAAAAAACTTTCTAATGCAAATTGTCAGATTGAAATTGAAAGATTTCCTTGACACTTCTTAAATAAAATTAAAGTATACTGGAATCAAACTGCAATTTTCACTTGCTTTAAAAAAATATAAGCAACAAAATGTGAAATTAAATGAGCTGTTAATAAGGATTTTTCTGCAGTGCAAATATTTCTTGTGTGTATCCAAAAAAAGGCCTTTAACATTTGAAAATACTATAAAAAACCAGTGATGTTTATAAAATTAAATATCTAAATGTTAAAGGTCAAAGGTCAGCGACAGGCTTGGTTGGATTTAACAAAATAAAACAGTGTGTGTAACTGTTTCAGTGAGTCTGCAGCCTCTAACAGGATAAACCGAATCAATAACAGACACTGAAATATGATCACACATGCACATAAATATGCATGCCCCCCCCATCCTAACCACCCAAACCACCCTCCCCCCATGCAAGTTTCTTTAGGCAAAAGTCCAATAAAGTTTCTGCAGAAAAGTTCCAGTTCCCATCAGAATCACACGTGTATATCTATACTACAACACATCCATCAGTGTACCAAACTTTATGCAACTTTTTCAGACTAGTTTAGTTTTAAAAGAAAAAGGCACATCTGTCTGTAGGAGACTTGTTAAGTGTGTTTTCTAACAACCAACACTTATTTCACAGAGCATAAATCACACACCCAGGGCCAAGAAACACAAGACTGAGGGGCTGTTTTTTGGGGATTTCAACACCGATTAATGTTGTTTTTAAAAACCCTACAAGTGTTTTTCTTTTTAATCCACTTCATGCATGTTAACTTGTATGATATGAAACATCTCCTCTCATGTTTAACAAACTTTTAGACAATTTTTTGTGAGATTTAATGAGTTTTACTTACTTCTTTTTGGGTGATCCCCTCTCTTTTAATTCTTTTTATCTTCACAGGAATAAAAAAATCTTCTTTCTTCAGCTTCTTCTCTTCTCGAACTTGCAGATGTGCCTCTGGAGTTGCCTGGTGGGACTTTTTCTTCTTTTCTTTTTTTTCTTTTTACGCAGCAGCAGCAAGTCCAACTCCAAAGCGTTGCAGTCAGAGTTTTTCCTCTCGCTTGTCTTTCTCCTCCTTCTCACAGTTTGCTGAGTCCAACCACCATCAGCCTGCCGAGGATATCTGCCGATAGCAGACCAAAGATGAGCCTGAAAACAACATGAGCGTGAGAGGAGAAGCGCGTGGAGAGTTGTTATTACATTTAGTGCGCTTTTTCCCGAGGAGAAGAGAGAGAGAGAGAGGGAGAGAGAAACAGAGAGAGAGAGAGGAGTGTAGGACTCCAGCTGCTCCTTCCTTCTCCTGACTCCTCCCTTTAGGGTTGCTCCCTCCTTCACTCACTGACTCCCTCCTCTTTTTTACTTTCTGTACCCCTGTCTTTCCCTTTTCTTTCTTTATTTCCTTCTTTGAGACAACATGTTTTAATCCTGTAGTCCTGATATTACAATTTAAGGAGCATAAAAAACACATTTAACTCAGTTTACCATCCTCCTCTTCCTCATAGGCCTGGAGCACAAATCTACAACTCATCCAAGTTAGGAAATTAAAGAAAAATGTGTTTCCACAGACAAAAAAAAGTTAGATTTTGATTATCTTTGGTATTATTTACTGTTTATTTTCTTCTGGTAACTTAGTCTTGCGTTGCTGAATGAACGTGGGTACATATAGTGTACCAAATCAAGGACTCTATTTTATAAAAGATATGATTTCACCTGCTAAAACATGCCACTTTTTAAAGGACAGCAACAAATATGTTCCTCTGTACATTTACATAAATCCCTATAATTAAATATACAAGACATATGTTACATTACATTACATGAAATTAAAGAAAAATGTGTTTTCACAGACAAGAAAGTAATATTTTGATTATCTTTGGCATTATTTCTTGTTTATTTTCTCCTTGTCTGTGAGCTATGAGTTTTTGAATGAACCTGGGTACGTAATAGACCACATCAAGGACTCTATTTTATAAAAAGATATGATTTCACCTGCTAAAACTGCCACTTTTTAAAGGACAGCAAAAAATATGTTATATAATTAGGGAATATGTTCCTCTGTACATTTACATAAATCCCTATAATTAAATGTACAAGACATTACATTCAGCATTCGAGATTGAACTGATCCAAGTTAATTTTGATTATTTTTGGCATTATGTGTTTTCACTGACAAGAAAGCTAGATTTTGATATTATTATTTATATATTTGATAATTTGGCATTATTTCCTGTCTATTTTCTCCTTGTAACTTAGTCCTGAGTGGTTGAATGAACCTGGGTACGTAATGGACCACATTAAGGACTCTATTTTATACCTGCTAAAACTGCCACTTTTTAAAGGACAGCAAAAAATATGTTCCTCTGTACATTTACATAATCCCTATAATTAAATGTACAAGACACATGTGACATTACATTCAGCATTCGCGAATTAACTGATCCAAGTTAGGAAATTAAAGAAAAATCTGTTTTCACAGACAAAAAAGTTTCATTTTGATTATCTTTCCCTGTTTATTTTCTCCTTGTGTGTCCTTGTAACTTAGCTATGAGTTGTTGAATGAACCTGGGTACGTAATGGACCACATTAAGGACTCTATTTTATAAAATATATCATTTCACCTGCTAAAACTGCCACTTTTTAACGGACAGCCAAACATATGTTGTACATATACATGTACATTTACATAAATCCCTATAATTAAATGCCTTTGTAATACAAATCTACAACTGATCCAAGTTAGCAAAATG
Source organism: Sebastiscus tertius (assembly GCA_916701665.1). Classification (NCBI taxonomy): domain Eukaryota; kingdom Metazoa; phylum Chordata; class Actinopteri; order Perciformes; family Sebastidae; genus Sebastiscus; species Sebastiscus tertius. The sequence goes on from CAKAOH010043214.1 coordinate 153,621, forward strand.
AAGAAAAATGTGTTTTCACTGACAAGAAAGTTCAATTTTGATTATCTTTGGCATTATTTTCTTCTTGTCTGTACATGAACGAACATGGGTACGTAATGGACCACATTATGGACTCTATTTTATAAAAATATATGATTTCATCTGCTAAATCTGCCACTTTTTAACGGTCTAATGGTTTTTAACTGTTTTTCCCTTTTCCTTCTTTAAGCCAACATTTTTTAATCGTGTAGTCCTAATATTACAATTTAAGGAGCATATAAACCCACATTAAACTCAGTTTACCACCCTCCTCTTCCTCATAAGCCACAATTCTACAACTGATACAAGTTAGGACATTAAAGAAAAATGTGTTTTCACTGACAAGAAAGTTTAATTTTGATTATCTTTGGCATCATTTTCCTGTTTATTTTCTTCTTGTCTCTCCATGTAACTTAGTCCTGAGAGGTTGAATGAACCTGGATATGTAATGGACCAAATCAAGGACTCTGTTTTGTAAAAACAAATATGATTTCACCTGCTAAAACTGACAGCAAAAAATATGTTCCTCGGTACATTTACATAAAAGCCTATAATTAAATGCCTTTGTAGTACAACTCTACAACTGATCCAAGTTAGCAAATTAAAGAAAAATGTGTTTTCACTGACAAAAAAGTTTAATTTTGATTATCTTTGGCTTTATTTCCTGTTTATTTTCTTCTTGTCTCTCCATGTAACTTAGTCCTGAGAGGTTGAATGAACCTGGATATGTAATGGACCACATCAAGGACTCTATTTTGTAAAAACAAATATGATTTCACCTGCTAAAACTGACAGCAAAAGATAATCAAAATCTAACTTTCTTGTCAGTGAAAACACATTTTTCTTTAATTTGCTAACTTGGATCAGTTGTAGAGTTGTATTACAAAGGGATTTAATTATAGGCTTTTATGTAAATGTACCGAGGAACATATTTTTTGCATTATTTCCTGTTTATTTTCTCCATGTGTGTCCATGTAACTTAGTTCTGAGTGGTTGAATGAACCTGGGTACGTAATGGACCACATCAAGGACTAGAAATGTTCCGATACCATTTTTTCCTTCCCGATACTGATTCGGATACCTGTATTTGCGGTATCGGCCGATACCGAGTACCAATCCAATACCAGTGGGATTAAAAAAATATGTAGTTATCAGTTATATAGATTTTCTTTCTGGGTTAATAAACTATGGTATCAGATCGGTGCATAGACCGGCGTACTCGTCGATACCTGATACCGAATTTTGGGCTGTATCGGACGCATTTCCGATACTGGTATCGGTATCGGAACAACTCTATCAAGGACTCTACTTTATAAATGACATCATGATTTCACCTGCTACAACTGCCACATTTTAACGGACAGCTCTGTGTACGTTTACATAAATCCCTATAATTAAATATATAAGACATATGTGACATACCGGTATTGACGATAACCGTAATATTTAAAAAAGGTATTGACATCATGTTAATAATGCACACATGATAATATGATGTAAATCTCTCTCCCCTGCTCCCTGCAAGTGATTTTGTTTCAGTTGACAATGACATAACATATATTGATGGCAGTCGTTAGGCCTTGTGGATTTTTTGTTTATAAGTTCATCTTGTTGCCTTTTCACTATCTATTACTGTAATTGTTTTTTGTACGGTCATGGTAACAGACTCTCTCTTCACCTCCCTACACTCGTATTTTGAATGTAATTAATTTGCCAAAAATTAGACAAAATACACAAAAAAACAATGTTAAAGATTAATTTGGCTGATTTTTTTTCTATAAATATCATGATAATATCGTTATCATGAATTCTTTTGGTTATTACAATCGTGCATAGTGAAAATCTGACATTGTGACAGCCCTAATAAAGCATCAATCTGCATAAAAACATTCACATCACATTGAATATGTATATTTTTAAATTGCATTGTTGAAATATAAGTCAACTGTTTGGATTCGCTTGTGAGATTCATAGTGAACAGGTAGATATTTGCTTTGTAATCATAATTGTTTTATTAGTAATTAAATGAAACCTTGAGGAATAAGTGACATTTTTAACTGCTTTGATACAGTTTTTTTGCACAGGCCTTTTCCCTCAATCATCCACCTTAAAAATGTACATTATGGAGCTCACATATTTGTAAATTGTAGATTTATGAGAGCTAAAATAGTGGTCTCCTGGGCTTCAGCCCCTTCAGAGTGCTACCTACTGTAACGCTGCCGTAAAGCGGAGGGAAGCCCTCCTGTAGGGTTAGGTCATAATCAATATACATAATCAATATACAGGGAAATTATGTGGTAAGAGAGGTCTTTAGGGTGCTGTTCCAATCAATGAAGAGGTGGGAGTTTGGAGAGGAAAATCACCGGTTAATCGTTTAAGCAGGATTTGAATGTGTGTGTGGCCGAGAGGTCAAGTCCATCCAGACACGGTTAGTGTGTTTATCCTGATTGTAAACTCACATCCAATTAGCTGCTGCGGCAAATAGAGACGTCTGTAATTTAAAGGGATTTTTGGGGATGCTTTATAATCACATTTCTGATGCTGATTATGCAAATAAAGTCTGCATTGACTAATTACCGCCTTAATCAATCAGAGCCTTCTGTCACAACTGTCAACATCTTTGTCATCAATAAACCCCCAAATGTGTAGAATATGAAGATGGATTTTGAATGTAAAAAAATTGGGCGACTATGATGAGTATTAAATATCATAATACTTCAACTCAAATAGTGTCTTTATTCATCAATAAATCCACAGATATAGATGCATAAAACATCAAAATAAAAGCATAAATGTTTATATTTGATGATTGATTTGATGTATAAATAAGCACATGCACTTTAACGTCTCACTTTATGCACTTTTGTATTTATTGTATGATTAATGTATTGTTATTGTGGCAGTATGTTTTGTTTTATGTGTTATATGTTTTGTTGTTGAGCGCACCAAAACAAATTCCTAATAAATTGCGAATTTGTGGCAATAAATTATTGAATCTTGATTCTTTTAAATTACAAACCAGACATAATATGTGAGTTAAAAACACACAAATACAGCAATGCTACACATGCACAGTGATAGAATATGAGCCGTGATATAAATCAGTGTCAATACGATGAAAACGCATGTGTCCGTGACGACAGGAAGTCTGGCCGAGACAGTCAAAGGTGCTCTGTAAGACACGACTAATTCTCCTGTCAGTTTGTCAGGCGGTGCTCATCTGGCCTGGACTACACAGAGATAAAGTCCTTGTTATGAATCTCTCAAAGAGAATCCGAGGAACGTGGAGGTGGGGGGAGGACATGAGGGGTAAAGGGGGGAGGAGGAGGGAAGTGGGGGGGTGCACATGGGCATCAGTAGGGTTAGCGGCTCCCGAAAGTATTTCATCAAAGAGGGCCAGGATCCTGGGGATTGAGATTCTGCCTGGAGGCAAGTAACCAATGGTCTCCCAAGAACATATTCCAAAGTAAGGCTCGCAGAGCCAAAGCACACATCAAAAGCACCTCTGTAGCCAAAGCGATTCTGGAGGAGAGAAAAAGGGGGTTCGGGTCCCTTCTTGGCCCCCTTTAAGCCCCAGATCTCACCCCAATTAAGAAGGAACTACTGTTTGTTCCAGACCCTGAGATCTACAGACAGGGAGGTGTACTCACTAAGGTAGACACACAAATCACAAGCACACACACACAAGCACACACACACACTCACACACATATTGTCACTACTCCAGCACAAAAAGAAAAGCTCTGCGTCTTCTGCTTATTTTTTTTAACTGACAGAGCGTGTTTCCAGTCTGAGCCGTGATCTCACTGAAATAATATGTAGTGCTCAGTGTGTCCACGTATGTTACACGAGTAACAGTAAATCAATACTTGGCAGATTGTTGTGTAGGCATTTGGATTTTTGCCTTTAATTCTTCGCCGCTGGACAGATGTCACTGTGAAATGGATACGGCAGAATAAGCATATTATATCCGCACAGATGTGACTGCTGGAATGAGCGGAGGAATGACAGAGGCTCCTGTGTCTCTCGCTGCACAACGGCAGCGTTTTAAAAGATAAAGGGATATTTGAAGTGTCTTCGGTTTGGTGTTGAGGTCTTTTAGCAGCACCGCAAAATACTTTATGGCAAGTAACAGTCTTAATATATCTAAATATAGCAGGAAAATGTACTTGAAGTATCACGGCTTCATACCTCTAAGGGTGAATGAGGAATTTTCTGTATTTTGGGTGAACTGGCCCTTTAAAGATGTATATGAAAATGTTATTTCCGCATTCCCACATATTGCATACTCAAGATGTCCAATATGGTTGTAACAAAACGCTGTAAAAATGTACATTAACATTTTTTTATCTTCTTCCAATGTCAGCTGGGGTCGGCTCTGGACAGACTTTTCTCAGTAGCCGCTGAAAACCACGAATCTCCAAAATGTCAAGGTTTCTTTTTAATTTTCAGACAATTCAATGTTTTTTTAAAATGGTTTTGTAGGATAATTTCTCAACCCATAAACATTCCTTCAGTAAATCTGAAAAATACAAAATCACCAAAATGACGCCAGCAATAGAATACCATATCACTGCAAATATAAATAAGTAAAACTTCAGCTATATAGCACCTTTTAAAGCACAGGTTGCAACGTGCTTTACAAAACAAGAATGCAAAACTGCATACAGTACAATGCACTTAAGAACACAGAAAACATAAAGACGGCTTAAAGAAGTGGGGTTTTTTTTAGATTTTTTTTTTTGAAACAGTCAACAGCAGATCTAACGTGGGGGGCGAGATTGTTCCAAAGTCTGGGTGCTAGGACAAAAAAAGAACAGTATGGCCAACAGGTTTTGGGTGGATGACCGTGGATGCTTGTTGGAGTAAGGGATTAGACAGGAGTGAGGCCATGCGGAGTGCTTTATAGGTGATTAAAAGAATCTTAAAATTGACCTTGAACTCATATAAGACCATGAGAACTGCTTGTTGTCCCGTCTTTCACTTCCCATGTCTCTATATCTAATAAAGGCCTGATAGGATTTACTCAAAGTGTTCGCTTGCTCTTAATCTCAGGACTACAAGTGCAAGTGTGTCAACCAACAAATGACTACAGCCACCTGACACTGGACCAGTTTGCCAGCGACCAAACACACCACAAAGGAGAGCTTCTGTGACCTCTAGTCTTCTGTTATCCATCCTTAAGCTGTGTTCAAAAAGCCTCCCTCTACATCTTCCCCTTCTCTGTTCATGTTCCTCCTCTATTTCCTTTTCTCACTACCTGTACACACTTGTACATTGAGGACACTAAACACATCATCCTCCTCTCCTCTGCTCCCATCATCCCCCTCTCCTCCCCCCGCCTGCCGGAGGTATCGGGTGGCTTGAGTGGGCCCATTAGTGTGAATGACTGATAAGACTCTCAGCCCCCAATAATCAGAAAAGGATATTTGCAGTTATTTTGAATCCGTCAGAAATAATAAACGCCAAACTATATCCACTTGGGCTATTTAAGCAATTTCCCCGTGATAACATCCCGCGGGGATTTCATGTGGATTCCAAATGACGACATAATAAAACCACGACGCCTGCACCCCCTTATCAGGCTGGATTAAAAGGGAATAATGAAACAGAGAGGGTTTGGAGCCTTGTGTGGTATGAATATGATTATCTAATGGACTCCAATGGAAAGGCATGTTAATTCCACTTTAACGCGAGACCTTTCCCAGACTATCTGCTGCCCCTGGCTCCTCCTAAGACCCCTCCTTCCTCCCGTTTCTCTGCCTCTTTCTCCTCTCCCTTTAAGTTGAAATAATCGCTCTGCCTTTTTTTTTCCACAGAAGTCATTATGCCCGCCGTCTATCTCTGTGTACGAACGTGAGCATGGGAGAGCGATAAATCCCCCCCTCGTCTTTCACCCTCTTTTCCGGTCTGACTGGAGTGTGTTGGCCTCTTAACTTTCAGACAAAAGCACTCTGGGCAATTATCAATATTCAGATTTTTTTTTTTTTCTTGCACGGAGATCATTGTTGCTTGAAGAATGTGGGTCACTCATACAAACTCAAATCAAAGTTTCTGAGCAGCCAGTTGAAATCATATTACATGGTCTGATACTGGGCTTTAACAGGGCCTTCATATTTGAATACTGGGCTAAAACGTATCACTGAAGAGTCACTTTAAACATCACATTTTCTTATGTTTATTTATTTGTTAGAGTTATTTTAAGATGATACATTTTAATTTGAAAGTTGTCTTTCTGTTTAAAGTAACAGTGTGTAACACTTAGGGAGATCTATTGGCAGAAATGGAATATAATATTAATATGTTTTCTTCAGTGTATAATCACCTGAAAATATGAATTTTCTTACCTTAGAATGAGACGTGTATATCTACATATGGAGCGGATCCTTTTCTTGGAGCCGGCCACCATGTTTCTACAGTAGCCCAGAACAGACAAACCAAACACTGGCTCTAGAGAGAGCCATTTGCGTTTTTGCGTTTTTATGTCAGCCACCGTAGCTCTGCTACACGCTTGGCACACGGGAGAAGCTTCAGTTGGTTGCAATCTGTAACCTCACCGCTAGATGCCGCCGGATCATACACACTGCACCTTTAAAACTTAGCACCAAATTAACTGATAAGTCAGGATGTTTTTGATTTTTGTAATCTCCAAGCTAAATTAACACTGATGAAGCAAAATCAGGCTATTAAATAGATGTTATTGGTCGCTATAAGCATCATAGATGTGGGTCATTAAGGGCCTACTACACCTACTACATTGTAAAAGTGAAAACAAAACTTAAAAGCAACACGTTCTAACCAACACGTTCTGGTCCCAACTCATCACATAACGCAGCTTTGTCATGCTCCGCGTCACTGTATTTTTGGCATCAAACCCACTAGTTAGGTTTAGGAAATAAATACATGGTTGGGTTTAAAACTATTTTGTTTACAGCGAAAATTAAACTGAACATTGTGCACATGAGACACAAACTAACAGCTGATTGTAACGTGAAAGTGAAACTAACTAACGCACGGGACACGAACAGCGGGCTCCTGGTTGAAAGCTTTTTGTTTGTTGAACCCATCCACCTCCCCTCCCGCCTACCTTGTCTTTTCGCACTTTAAACTACATCACCACACTCCCGGCGCACTTTCTCAGAGCGTGTACTGTTGCTGCGTATGGGTTTACGTTGTAGTTAATGGAAAGCCTTTCATACTGGCACCGACGGCCGTGACAAAGTGTCGGTATTTAATGCCATGGGAATGAGAACGGGCTGTTCTAACACATCGTAAAAAGGAATGAAACATTTTGGCCTTCGCCATCTTGGTTTCTGGAGGTGAATCACCATGTGAATAGATGATAAAAACCTGTATAGTAGGCCCCTATTGACCCACATCTATGGTGTGTAGATAGATTATAGTGACCGCCTATTTAATAATAGCCTGACAACAGTCTAATTGGCTGGATGAATCCTCCAGTTATGAATGTACACATTAAAGTATATAACATGTAGACTGAAAGCCGTTGCTCCTTTGTTTCAAGGGCAAACAATTACCCATCCAACACCTAATAAAGATTTAAGTCATGTGCAGGCTTTGCTGTCAGGATTGTGTTAAGATGCTGTCAGGCAGACATCACTTGTGTGTGTATTTTGCAATAGATGTTGACTGATTAAAAGTACCTCTTCTTTTGATCAGCCAAAAATAAAAAGTCCCTGACCGATACAGGCCCCGAGTGGGGGGTCATCATTAGGCCCATTAGGACCGATAAGACTCCTTGAGCCGCGTAGACAAGTCCATTCTCATCTAGCGAGGCACGGAGCAGTATTGTGCATCAGCGCACACAATCCTGAGAGCAGACTGAGCTCCCACAGGACACAGTTAAAAAAAAAGCATCAATATTTCATCAAACTACTCTCTCTTTCTGGTCCAGATCAAAGCCTCGACTCCCACAGTCCTACAGGTAGAGATGGCTCTTTTGTTTTTGCTCCTCAGGTAGAGCAGCAGTCAGACTCTGTTCGCTTTTGGAAACCTTTGCAACGCTCAGCCCATCCATCTCACGGCTCGCTGCCTCGCTTTTGGAAGAGGAGGTAAAGAAGGAAAGGTAGAGACTGTGAGGGTGAAAACATGTTCCAGAGATGTCCAGAGATTGAACTTCACGGCCTTCTAGTGCTGTATTATTTCCTGTTTTTCTTATCCCAGGTTGGCCCACAGTGAGACAAACTGACGGTGTTGTAATTTGTCTTTGAAAGACTGGAATAGTGGTGCAAACATCCTCATTACTATTGTTTTATTATATTTGCTGCATTCTATGATTAGGCTCATTTGAAGATCCTGTCATGCCAGTGGTCAGGAAGTAAGGTTCAACCATGGGCTTGGGCTTTTCACCATTGTTCATCAGGCAAGGTGGAAATGCAGACGTGTTTTCAGCATGTTTATAAAGTCTTCTGCTTTCATTATGAGTGTAGGTGCACAGCTATACAGCAAACTAAACGTACGTCCAATAAAAACAGAGGATTGTCTTTTAAGTTTTTACTGGATGCACTAGTGGAACTGTGAAAACAGTAATGGAAAATACATGATCAATGATGATTAATGCAAATCAGAAAATAATGGAATTCCATAAACAAGAATTAGATGAAAGATATTGTAAAAAATAAATAAGTTGTGAAATTAATTGTGCTTTATGTCAGGAAGAAACCAAGTAGGCTATCACCAGTGAAAGATCAACATTAAGTCACCACAAGAAGTATAACATATTAATTAATCTAAATTAAAGCGTAAAATACACAACAGTAATTAATAAGTAACATTAAGGCCTTTTCACACCGGGGACGAAACAAAAAAACAAAACATAATTCATAATATTCGTTGCCGATTTTATGCATTCAAACCAAAAAGGCCGACGTGCGTTCCGTGCATTCCACCAAAAATTAAAGTTTCGAAAGTTAACAAGCAACAAATAAATACTGCTGACTCAATATTAACTATGCAAACAAACAAAACAACTCAAACTAAACTTGCAAAATTAAGTGCAATGTACATAAAGAAAAGTGATCTCTCCCCAAACCCCCCCTTTCTGTGATAGGTGTTTGGTAGAGTCCAGGTCCAGGTGTTGGCACTTACCTGCTGATCACATCAGTTACATCTTCTGCATGGTGGAGGCCGGCTTTCCCCAGGACCAGCAACACAGTAACTCTAAAGAAACTAAATTATATTAATGCTATTTAAATTTAAATGAAGTGGACTATATGATTACCAGCCAGGACAGTGACCCTGGTATTGTTTTCACCTTGTGAGTCTGTGTGTGTCATCATGGTGAAATGTGGACCTGGAGACACTTACTGTAGCAGGAACTACCACAGAGGAGGTTTTGAGTACTTTGCCAGGTGTTTATACTGTCCATCTGTCTTTCTGTGGTCAGATTTTGTCACCGTGATAGCGTGACCACCGTGCAAGATGCAGTCACAACATTTTTCAGTGGTGTAGTTGAGATGAAAATGAAAGCAGAGGTTGAAGATGGGTGTGGTCTGAGCAAAGGGCGCCAGACGTAGGGTGGTACTTTACGCCCCTGGCCCGATTTGGTGTTTTGTGGCTGGTGTGATCCCATCACAAGATGGTCTCTAGTTTATCTGTGTTATATATCTGGTTACTTCAACAAGCATGATTTCAGCATCATGAGCTTTCAAATATCTTGGAGGCAGTAGTAGTTGTGAGAGTAGCCGTGATTTAGCATGCTTCTCTACACATCGGGGAAGTATTAGATGTCATGAGGACATGATTATTGGGATTAAGCCTTATGGTGCAGATGCACCGTTATCTACAGTTGATTTATGACAAATCATGTAAAAGTTGTGATGTGAAACAAGGCCTAATAGCTCTGTTGCAGGGCCATATTTGTCCCCTGTTTGCTTGTATTGCTGATTAGGGGAATCAAATATGATCACTGACGTTATGATGAACATTTAAGCCACAACTAAACTATCATATTTACCACTAAATCCATCTTTGCGTCGTTTAACTGTTCTTCTAGATGCCTACATTCATGGATGATCTCATAGTTGTGGTTTTTGGAGTAACTGGCAAGAAAAATGGGTGTAACATTTCATTTTGTGGGTCCTATATTTTCCATATATAAACTGACTAACAACTGTAAATGTATAGGATAGTTCCTTGTTATTTGGTACTAAGCGGAAACACTGGTGTTCTTTCTTTCTTTCTTTCTTTCTTTCTTATGCTCCCCATTAGCACTAGCATATGCATTTGCATTTCCTCCTGAGGTCCACACACATCCAGTCAAACACACTGATACACACTATACCCACATAAACACAACACACAAAGCCGCTCATCTTATTAAATTAACAACCAAGTACGGAAGAGAAACAAAATCGAAGCCAAACAAAATTATAAATCAAATGAAATTCCTCAAGCATTCATAGCAAACTTAATTTTTTTTCTCATTCATACATATAAATAGTATTTCCTAATAAACATAAAACCTTGCCTGAATGACCTTAAATTATATTAAATAGAAAATCCAATTAAAGGTTAGCTTAACTAAAGAGTCTTTATGTCAGAGCACCACAGGTCAGCTGAACATTAGAAAATGTAATATTTGTCTACAAACAAACAGGAAATTCAATATATATGAACAATAAAGTATCCAATAATGAGTAAATATTTACTAGGATTTAAATGGAGCATTGGTTCCCAGCAGCTGATTTTAAAAAAAGATTACTGAAAATCAACAACTGCTTATAAACTCAACATCAGTTTGTCTTTCTTGTCCTTTTAATTGATACCAAATTACATAGTTATTTACTTGAGGACTTGATTACTAGGAAACGGGTCCGACAATTGTTAATTCATCGTACTATTAAGCAATAATGTAACTGAATGGGAATTGTTCACCTTTTTAAAATTAAAGATACAGTAGATGTCATAATAGGAAATGAACACATTTTTGCAAATTAGGAAGGCATGTGATCCATCCTG
>CAKAOH010043225.1:0-58339 GCA_916701665.1 Sebastiscus tertius
ATGAATCACACAGACTGGAAAACGTGCTTTAAGGTACAACTAGAATCAAAACAAAACAAAACAAAACAAGGTTACACTGCCGGAAGAGCTGCAGTCGTTTTTTATTTTAACAATTACAGAGAAACTTCTTGTCAAGTGCTGATGATTTTCAGCCTTGGAAGAACTAAAATGATTTTGCTATGTTCCCAGCAGCAATACAGAAAGCTCAAGAGGTCCTCTTCGCCTCAGCGGAGCTTTCACTCCTCTCTGTTGTTACTAGCTGTGGTTTCATGGCCTCACCAATGGTGTTGGAGGCTGCTGCTTTTACTGTTATTATTGGGTTTTTCCTCACTCATCGACACATTGAGATGCCTTCATGGCCTATCACAACACCGCCTGCTACTCCCAGAATAAACAGCGGTCATTAGACATGGCCAGTGAAGGCAGCAGTACTGTGAGGATCAGCTGTGAGCTGCCGGGCACCTCCATCCTCCTCCTCCTCCCTCTCCCTCAGGCCAAGTCCAGACTGGCCCGTATATCGAATGTGATGTCAAGGGGGGAGGAGAGGCGAGGCCTGGTTTCCAGACAAGAACAACTTTAAAACCGATGGCCGCTTAGATGCACGGTTTCCTCCTATAACATCGATCATAGCCAGGAGGCAGCGCTTATCTGTCCCAGAGATGCTAGTTGTGCCCTGAAGGCTAACAGGGAAAAGACGGTCAGCGCTGGTCTCTCACTCAATCCACTGCTCTGGTTTGACATTTAGATTCTGATGCAGTTTGTTATTTTACTTAAAATAGATGACATTTACAAATGTGAATTTTGGTGTGATATTTGTGTTTATTGTGGAACAGTTATAGGAGGTTGTATAGACATGAGGAGGAGGCATGAGAACTAAAAGATCAAATTTCTTCTAAGTCATTGGTCACAAAACTCATCAACCCTGAATGTTCAAGGTAAGCAAAGATGGCTTCTGGGTCATTTGACAACTTCAAGAACACATTTTATAAAAAGAAAGAAAAAACTATTTATTAGGGCCTTTTTTAAAGCTTCAGTAGGCAGTATATTTTTGGCATCATTGGGCAAAACTTCCATAATAACCTTTCAGCATATTGTAATTCAAGTACTCTGAGAGAAAACTAGACTTCTGTACCTCCTCATGGCTCTGTTTTCAGGCTTTAAAACATCTAGCCCGTGACGGGAGACTTTGGCCAATCGCAGGTCATTTCAGAGAGAGAGCGTTCCTATTGGCTGTGCTCCGGCTGGTAGGCGGTGCTTGGTATTTCCTCAACAGATCTCAACATGGCTGCCGGGACACAAACATTTTACAGCTAAACAGTACACTACAAGATGTTTCTGAAAACATTTGAGGTGAGAAATAGGCATTACAGTAGCATAATATTGATTCATATTTGATCAGCGCTGCCTAGTTTGACAGCTGCTCAGAGATGGCAGGCTCCAGCTCGCCTCTGATTGGTTGTTTTCCTCCTTACGTAAACCCTTACCAAACAAAATTTGTTGGTTGTCAGTAGGTGTAGATCAAGATTAGTGTATACAGCACTTTCCCTGTTGTGACGTCAGCAGACCTAATCATTATATGAATAAAACATGAGATTATCGAAACCTTTATATGTTAAAAGAAGAAAGCAAACCCAGAAAAAAAGGCATATTACAGCCTGGAATTTGTTAAAAGACATTTCATAGAGAAAGCAACAAAAAGGGTGAGGAGTTTAGTGAAAGCCAAGCACATCTTGTCGCCATCTAACACCATTTTCACTGTGAATCGTGTCGATGGCAGCATCATTCTATGGAGGAGGCTTGTAAGAGTCAACAAACCGGGAAATAAGACAAATGTAGAGAAATCCTTGAGAGGAAACCTGCGTTAGACTGCCAAAGACTTTAGATCGATACACCAGTCTAACAGGACCGTGACTGCAAACACAGAGATTTCAACACTGGAATAACTTCAGAGCAAGAGCATGAAAGCCCTGCAGAGACCCACGCCAAAGCTCCGACGTAAATCCCATTGAAAACCAGTGAAATTACCTGAAAACGGCCGTTCACAGACGATTCCTAGTTTGACTGAGCCAAACCAAATCTGTGAGGAAGGCAGAGAAAACTGCTAAATCTATAAGTGCTCAAGGGATACAGATGTATCCGCTTTGACTGTAAATAAGATTTGCTGCCAAAGGCACTTGTGTGCAAAGTGTTGGGATAGAATAGAATATATTGTCGAGGCTGATCTGGTCGGTTTTCTTGCTATACAATGCAGTGCATGTTTAACCTTGCAGGGCCTCGTCAGACTGTGTGTTTGCCTGTAATTTAAACCTGTGTATGGAAACGTGAGGAAATGTTTAGTGGTACACACAACTGTATCTTGTTGGGAGCACTTGAGATTTGTCACTATGCCTTAGGTTATGCATGCCACTAAAAGGAAGCACGAACAGCCGTGGAATTACTTAAACATATAACTGTTGCTTTAAATAGATATTAAGGCTGTCAGTCGATTAAAATATTTAATTGCGATTATTTGCTTGATTGTCCATGATTAAAAATGAATCACACATTTTTCAAAATGTTCCTCAAAGGGAGATTTGTCAAATATTTAATACTCTTATCAACATCGGAGTGGGAAAATATGCTTGTTTTATGCAAATGTATGTCTTTATTTATTATTGGAAATCAATTACCAACACAAAACAAGTAAGGGATAATGTACAGCGAACCGGGCATTGTTGTGAAAGAAACAATGCTTGCGTCTGCTAAACAGCTAAACAGTACACTACAAGATGTTTCTGGAAACATTCGAGGTGAGAAATATACAAGAATATGTTGAGAAATACAGAATATGAATTCATATTTGATCAGCGCTGCCTAGCTGGACCGTTTGATCAGAGTTCATGAGTCATTGACAGCTGCCTCTGTTAAATGAACAGCCAATAGGAACGCTCTCTCTCTGAAATGACCTGTGATTGGTTAAAGTCTCCCGTCACGGATAGATTTTTTAAAGCCTGAAAACAGAGCCATGAGGAGGAGCAGAAGTCTAGTTTTCTCTCAGAGCACTTGAATCACAATATGATGAATGGTAATTATGGAATCTTTTCCCAATGATGCCAAAAATATACTGCCTGCTGAAGCTTTAATATGGCAGTGAGGAACGTGCACAAGGCCGGGCTTAAGTTGCCTGAGCAACAGCCTATTTGTCCTCTTTGGCTGAGCTGCACCTCTGGAGGAAAAAATATATATATATTTGCTGTTGTGGTTGCATACTGTAAAAACAAGTGGCCCATAATTGCTTAAGTTAGATCAAATTAAATGACCATATCATCCAATCTTTTAATTAGTTTTTGATGATAGTGAATTATTAACTCTATTTTGAGAATGTAGCAAGGGTTAGCCATGCTTTACATTACAATACATTAATTTGGCATTCAAACCGTTAAGAATATTAAACTTCCTGAGTTTCTGTGCGCTGAACATTGTGACTCTGTACATCGAGAAAAAGCATCATCAACTCCTTGAGGCGAGAGGCGCAGCCCAGATGCAACAGCTGATATCACTTCTGCACTGCCTCATCATGGAGTCAAATTATCAGACTCCTTTTCATTAGTGGCACCCAATTTTCCACCACACTTTTACTATCAAAATTAACTCTAAAATGGCATATGGTGTATAATCCAGGTACACCAGCGTTGAAATGTCTCGGTCTTGAATGAAGGCAGGTCCTCGACAAATGTTGTCAAATTCTGAATAACAGGTGAAATATATCAATGGACAGTCGGGCGGATGTCAAGCAGACGTGATTATGTAACTGTGTGTTGCAGGTGCTGTCTGAGGTGTTTGTTTGCCACGAGGAGGAGGAGGAGGAGGAGGAAGCATGGCAGCTGCGAGCCTGACAGGTCAGGTCAACCATAAATGTTTTTCCTGAATCCTGATAGGGCTTTGATGTCATTTGGATGATTGAACTGAATAATTTTTTTTACCCAGTAATGAACATATTGAGATAAAATTGTTAATTATTTTAAATTAGATGCATTATTTTGCATAAATACCCTGAAGAATAACAGTCACTGTGCTTAATAACATGCATAAAATATCATAATATTCACAATAATTTTAAACATTGTCAAGGACAATAGCCAACGTGTATGCTAAATAATTTAGTATTAATAATTGATATACCGGTGTATAAAAAGTAACCTGTTAGACATGCAACCTTCAGCATCGCTGATTTTTACATCCATCCATTGCTCAGGAGTCAACACCTTTACTTTTCATATGAATATAAATATATGAATATCACAACATACACTTGATACATCAGGTCAAGGCTTCAGAACTGCATCTGCGTCAACAATAGCTTCGGCAGTATTATATAATCTATATCATGCTCAATTTAATATGTTTTTGCATTCTGCTTCCTTTTCTTCTCAGCTCTATTAGACTCTAAACTGAAATCAGTATATGTGCATGTGTATTAGTTTTTTTTTGACTATAGATTTTTAGCTTATTATACTTGTCTTTCTGTATGCGTAGTAAAATAAAATAACCCTTCAAAATACAACACACAAAGGCAACATTGTCAACACGACATACCCTGTTAAATTTAAATGTGTGGTAGAGGCACTGACATTATTCGAGGAGACCACTTGACCGCATGCTCCATGTGGTTTTCTGCTTGTCTTAACCAACCCATATCAGTACATTATACTGTAACTCCACAGTCGACACCAGCGTCACCACACCCTCTTTGTCTTTCATACATCACTGCGTGTCATGCAAATAAGAGCTGAGTGCCACTCAGCTCAAGATGACTACTTTCCACCTGGGAACACAATGCACCATGTTGTTTTTAGATCTAGACGGCAGTGAGCCTCAGTCTAAAAGACTTGAGGATGCATCCACAATGTACAGAGCAGTACAATGTTGTCTATATATCAAAGAAGATAAAAGACCAGAAAAAAAGAAGTCCAATTTTGTGTCATTACATCTGCCCTTTTTGTATGAAAAAATAAAAACACACCCTGAAAAGACCTTAATGCATTTTGAGAACATGTCTGCAGTGCAGTGAGACTGAAGTATACGGCCTAGTGTCCTTCTGCAGATGGCTGTTATGAAAGCTGGCGAAGCCTCTGGCTACAGGAAGTCACAGGTGTGATGGAGGCAGACGGAGCCAAAAAAGAGCCACACCACGCTGCCCAAACCAATTACCACTGATGGGAGTGTGTGTTTACATATAAAACACACAGGCCGAAGGAAGGAAGGAAGGAAGGAAGGAAGGAAAGCCAAAAGGAAAGAAGGATGTAAAGAATGATGGAAGTAAAGATGGAGGGAAGAGATGAAGGAAAGAAGAAAGGAAAAATAGAAGGATAGAAAGGACGTATAGAAAGGAGGAAGGAAGGAAGGAAATAACACAATAAGCTTCATAGTATTTATTGTAGACGTAAATTCATTAGCCTGGTCGATAGCTCAGGGCTTTTGCCCTTTTCTATCCATAGTCAGTCATCATTTCAGGGAGGATAGAGGAGATGGAGGAGGAGATGAGAGATAGTATTTATCAAGCCAAAAGTGCAAAGGTCCCACTTCAGATGCTTCCCAACTATTGCGGTTTCACTGATTCTATTTTTAGCTTGTCCTAACATCGTTTCAGGTTTTACATAACTCCGATAGCAACACCCACTCACTCTCAGTTATGCAGGAAAGCCATATGGGACTTCAGCTCTCATTAGCCCAAGAAAGCGTGAAACAAGTCGGCTGAAAGGCATCCGAGTTAACCATCGTTCAACTCTGGAAGTGGTTGCTCTACAGCACTTTAATATGTTAAAGAGGACCTATTATGCTCATTTGCAGGTGCATACATACACCTGCAAATGAGCATAATAGGTCCAGGTGCATACTTGTATTTTGGGTTTCTACAATAACATGTTTTTCTCATACTGGCTGTGTTCTTTCATCCTCTGTCCCTACCCCCCAACTAGCTTTATTTGAGGGCGTGCCAAACTAGCTGCTAGGCAGGTATTATGCAAATGTGTTACTTGGTGACATCACCACATTATAGATAAAATGCAGGACTTCAAGCAAGGTGTTTCAGGTAGTTCAGGAGCAGTGTTTCTGTGGGGGAGAGTAACTCCCATTAGCCTTGACTTTGGGCTTTGTAACTTTGCAGACACTTTACATGGACAAACAAATATATAACACACTAAAGGAAAGGAAAAAAGCATAATAGGTCCTCTTTAACCCAGTGTTTATTAGTAATGAATGAATTATAAGTTTGGATGGATGTGACAGACTGATGATACAGTTGTATTGTGCCTCTCGCTGGAAAGCTGATGATATCAGGAGCAATAGCTGTTGTGTTATTATACCACCCTCCTCAGACACAGTAAAACCCCTGTGATAAATATTACAGAGCAACCTCTCTGTCTGAGGACAGGCTGCAGTGACAGGACCACTCAAGTTAAGTGCAATAGTGAGTTTATTGAGGATGGATGAACTGTGCAGGTGGGTGCTAACGTCAGCACAGACTCCAGGTAGACGTGACACCAGACCAGCAGTCTGTATACTCGTCCGAGGCTCAGTTGGGCCATGCTGTGAATAATCTAGCTGACATATCTGCGAGGTGTGGGACCAAGCAAGATGGACAGCTCGTGATGGTGGAGCTGGTGGAGCTGGACTCTCGAAGGACCTTTTTCTCTTTTCTAGAAGATAGAAACTTCCTATTAGGACAGTGAGAGAAAGTCTGCATGGGCGATCAATCACAAACTTTAATCACGCTTTTCCAAATTTCCCTGCACAGCACTTCAGCAGTAAAGTGATTGACATACTGTATATATTATTTATGTGAGAGAAATAATGTGATTTTTTCAATTGAAAAAAACATTGGTCAGGGACAGTGATGTAGTGGTTAAGATGTGTGTTGCCATAATTTAATAATGGTGGTTTTATACAGACTAATCACATGGTTAGTCAGAGTTTCTGCACCGAATCAACCAATAATAAACAACAGAGGTGGTTCACAGTGAACGTACAGAACATATTTTATTTCCTCGTCCTTAAAACCTCTGCTGTTGCTTTTTGCTGATTGGTTTTCAATTTTCGGTAATCTAATGCTGCACTGTAACTGCAATATAACCATTTTTTTAAAGGGGACCTATTATGCTTTTGTGCTTTTTCCATTTCTGTTAGTGTGTTATATAGTTTTTTGTCCATGTAAAAGGTCTGCAGTTACAAAGCTCAAAGTCCAGCTAAATGGAGTTACTCTCCCCCACAGAAACACTGCTCCTGAATTGCCTGAAACGCCTTGCTTGAAGTCCTGCCTTTTATCCGTAACGTGGTGATGTCACCAAGTAACACGTTTGCATAATACCTGCCTTATGGCTAATTTGGCATAGCTTCAAACAAAGCTAGTTAGAGCGGAGCTGAAACGGAGTCCGAAGAGTTCGCTTCAGTTGACCAATCACAACAGAGTGGTCCAGCTGACCAATCAGAGCAGACTGGGCTTTTTAGGAGGCGCGTGGGGGGCAGGAGCTCAAACAAAGCGTTTCAGACAGACAGAAATAATGAGTTTTTTTTAATATTAAAGCGTGTAAACATGTTCTAGTAGACTGTTCACCCGAGTGTCCAAGACTTACGGCCACAGATCTGACGATACAACCACAAAGTCGATCATCGATCGTTGGCCTAGAGTGTTCCGGTATCAAGTACACTTGTGAACCACTCTATGCTCGAACATGGTGTTTGTTATGGACAATCCATGACTAGCACAGAAGTCCAACAACAAAACACCCCTCGGTTTCAGATCAGGCAGGCCGTTCCTCCCAATCACCCCGCTCCAGGTTTCTCAATCATTGCCCACGTGAACATTGAAGTCCCCCAGCAGATCTATGGAGTCCCCAGTCGGCGCCCTTTCCAGGACACCAGCCAGAGACTCCAAGAAGGCCACATACTCTGGGCTGCTGTTTGGTGCATACGCACACACAACAGTCAAAGATTTCCTCTCAGCGACTAGCAGCCGCAGAGAGGCGACCCTCTCGTTCTCCGGGGTGGTCTGGCCCCTCCCCTGAGACCACTTTGCCTGGGGAGACCCTACCAGGAGCTAATGCCCCTGACAACACAGCTCCAAGGATCACTGCGGCACACAAACCCCTCCACCAGGATAAGATGGCAATTCATTCGTAAACACAATCTCTCCATCATGCTTAATAACATGTTTCATAAACTCAATTTCTGTTTTCATCTTACTAACAAAGCGTTGCTTGCTTCCCAGTAAAAAATTATAAGAAAACAAAATTAAACTCATTTTCTTTATCATTAAGATTTCCAGACTGACATACTGTCCATTTTCAACATTGATTGGTAAAATACCAGATTTCAACTTTTCAAATAAAGCTCTCTGCTTCTTAGATAAATTAATTCTTCTTTTCCATATACACATTTTGTTATCCTGAAAGTAAAACATTTTGGTTTAGTTTCTCAGCATACCCATATTTGTAAAATAAAGTGCAATACCCCTCTAGTCATCCCTCACACTTTGCTTTAATTAACAGTAGACCAAAGATGGGATGAAGAAAATAAAGAGATGAAGGTATTCCCAGTAGTTCAGTATCATTTTACAGATTATTGTAATCTTACAGCCTCCTGTGAACCTGGAGTGGACGTGGCTCGTTGTTGCCCCTGTGGAGAAAAAAACAGCATCGCTCCCAAACCCGCCCCTCCCTATCAGCCCTCTCAGCCATCTCTGCCTTTGCCCTTTCCTCTGTCGAGCCAAAAACAGACACCAGCCACAGGTGGTCTCTGTGCTTTATCGGTTCTGACACGCATCCCTTGCCTTAAGAGCTTAGAGAGACAATTAAAAATTCATTAGGACAATGAAACGAGAGAGAATAAAATAGAAATAGGACAGACAACATCACATAACCTTGCTGAGGCTCCAAAGTGCTCTGACCTATCGTCTACAATGTCTCTTGCTGGAGGCACTATGTGTGGTTGTGTTGTGGTGTAACTATAGAGATACAGAGTCTGTCTAATATAGAAAACAAGGCTGCCCTTACCCTGAAAATCACACGACAGTGGGACATTTATTTATAGACTTTGGAGCCCTGAAATTCGCTTCTACCCTCAACTATTTTCAGTTCATTTTTCTGCTCCTCAAAGCAAATAGTCTCTTAAGGACTAAGCTCAAGCACACTGTCCCCAGACATTTGACCACATTTAAATGAATCTGACTAACAAATAACCACCATCCTGGTTTTTTGTTTACTTGCAAATTAGTCTTCTCTGTCTGTGTTTAGCTCATTTATAATGGACTGAATTTGTATTTTCCTTGCTGAATCCTTCCTACACTACAAAACACCTTTTGATCAGTTTCCCATAAAGGTTTTCAGTCACAAGCTGTTAAACAAGTAAGGTATAATGTACAGCGAGCCGGTCGTTGTTGTGAAATGAATCCCGACAGGGCGATGTGGCACACAGAGGGGTCTTGCATCGCCTTGAGCAGGTTTATTTCACAACAATGACCTGCTCACTGTACATTATCCTGCTTATTACATTTAAGAAATCAATAATTTGACACAAAAATGGTCCTCCAGAGTCCGACATCAGAACTGCGTGCATAGCAACGGTCTGTTATACATAGCAACGGTCTGTTATACATAGCAACGGTCTGCTATAAAGAAATAACAGACCGTAAAATGCCGTGATTGACCAATCAAAAAATGAGTATTCAACAAAGCTGTGTAATAATATGACATATTTATACCATTTTACGCACATTGTTGCGACACAGTCTTCTCTACATCAGTGGTTCTCAACCTTTTCAAGTCGCGGCCCCCCAGAATAATCAGGTTGGTGTTTATGAGTCTCCCCCACCGCCAGCTGTCTCTATGCGCCTTCCCCGGCATATTTTGAGTGATTATTGTGAATGTTCTGATTAATAAATGTAGGCTAAATAAATAATGCTTTGTTTGTGATGACAGTTTTGTTTAGTTTGAAAAGCTAGCACTTAGGCGTTGTTCAATGTGCTCTAGGCACTGTGGATTTTTGTCTCCCCCTGACACACCGGAAATCCCCTGTCAGAAACTCCTGCACACACACTTTGACTCTCTCGTCTTCCTCACTCTTGGTCTGGGTCACATGAGTATATAAGTGTCAGATCATTTATCTCATGTTGGGACTGGAGGTGGAGTACGCTTTTATCACATCGCTGCCTCTCACCTCTTCCATCTCGCTCTCTAATGTCTTCTCAAATTGCAAGATCACTCTCTAACAGAGTAATTGTAAAAACACTTTTCCTCATCTCTGCAAACACACACTCTCCTCAAATTACAATTTGGGTCACTAGGTTTCAAGATCTTCTCCTCTGTGTCTTTAGGCTTAGGATGTGCTAGATGTTTCAGAGATGAGACACTATAGACCTCACTCTGCTTTCTTACCTACACACCATCTAAGATCCCCGCCTGCTGGGTATCCAGGTATCCTGCAGTGTTACTGTAACTCCTTCTCCACATTAAATGACATGGCAAATCTGATCCCACTGGGATCAAGCCAATAATAATTCAGAGTAAATGGAGAAATGCTGAGGTTGTTTTCCAGCAGCTTGTGTAACTGCTGAGGTTGTGAATATAACAGCAGTGAGCTGCTGAGTGCATTACTGTCACACTGAACCCCATTAAACTCACAAATGAAATGTTCCCAAATACATTTATTATTTCCAAATCTGATGCAATCACCACTGATGAATTATGCACTACTGATACAATTCTGTACAGTGATTCAATATCAGCACAATAATAATCACTTGTTTTCTTACACACAACCAACGATGATTAGGACGCTGTAGGTTTCAAACTTTTCCATCGCTGTGGCAGATTTTTAAACTAGAAAAATAAAGACCGTTTTTTGCTGAAAAACGCTAAATGGCTTCAAGTTTGTACATGTAAGATATTAAAGGGCGGATCCATCTGCATTCTTTTCTGTTTTTTTTCAAATGGAAACATCCACTCAGCCATTCATCAATATTCAATAAAGTTATGAATAATGTGAACTCTAGCACTAGCTGAGTCAAGGTTAGCTGAACTAAGTTTGGAAATAACTGAAACGGTTAGTTTGGATTTTTTGAAGTGGGGTCGTACGTATACGCCCACGTTCTGCGAGGTAAAATTACTGTTTTTGTGAATGTAGTCTGGTGGCTTTGAAGAGAGTGATATAATGGCTTCAGTTCACCATTGGAAAGGCCTGGGAACACCACTAGGAAGCTACAGAATGATATAAAAACCTAAAAAAAAAATTAATTCATTGATTGAAATTTGCAAGACATGTTGACATATTTAGATTTGTTTTCTTTTTATTGACTATTAAATTTCCAAAGCTAATTTCTGCCTGTTTTTAGCGTCATATTTAACAGACAGATATGAGAGTGGTATCGATCTTCTCATTTAACTCACGGCAAGAGGGCCAATGAGCATATTTTTAAAAAATGTGAAACTATTCCTTTAATGGGCACTTCAGGGTCTCTTACTATCATGCTGATTGAACTATTGGAATAATGTTTGTAGATTTGCAAAAATAAATCTGGAAACAATTTAGAGCAATTAATGGCAAGAAAAAAATCCTCTTTATTGTGTTCCTTAGTTTTCTGTTTTTGTTGATTCTGTTGCTGAATTATTACCAAATGCAACAATGCAAACAATTTATCATGAATGAAAATACAGCCATTTTATGCTGCAAAATGCTCTTCGGCCTCTTTTCTATATTATTATTATATTGTCAAATTGTACAATACAGAATTCCAAACGATACACAAGACTTCTAGCTGACACACTGGTGAGATAATTTTACATGTTACAAGTACAGTATACCCTGAAGAGATCGGCTGGCACAGTATGAGGATCTGCTATAATCTAAGTCTCTGTGGTTGGCATCCCATTCATTTAGTCTATACTGATGTAATACAGATCATTCTATCATTCACATTTGCTTAGACAAAAATAACCAATATTATAAAACGCTAAAAATAAAACTTGTACAAAGTTAACATTGTCTGCCACATTGCTTAATGCCAATGGCTCACCATAATAACTGATAAAGTGCATTTCGGATACTTGAGGCAGATTATTATCACATTAGATTCTCAAAAATAAATGTATGTAACACAACAGAATCAAATCTGAATATAGTATGAACTGTTCCCTAAACCAAAACATTTGTAATGCACATTATTCCAAGGAGGATTGATAACTGTTTAGATTTCTAAACACAAGACCACTTGTAAATTAGTAAATTACAAAACCACCACTGACATAAAAAACAAAACATGAACTGTGTGGTTATTGTGGTTGTCAGTGCTGCTCCTGGAGTTATAGTACAGTAGGTTTGATTCCTGATTGAAAAGCTCATAAAAGCCCTCTGATGTAAAGCTTCAGGTGAGAAGTTTGATGAAAGAGGAAGGCGACAAATGTGGATCCATTTACAATTCTCAGTCGCAAAGAATTGCATTCCTTTTATGTTTGAATGACCTATCTTATCTCATATGGAGTTTACATTTGAATTAAAGGAATAGTTTGACAGTTTGGGACAAGATTGATACCACTCTCACGGATGTACCATAAACATGAAGCTCGAGCCAGGAAACGCTTAGCTTAGCTTAGCATAAAGACTGGAAACAGGGCTGTGTTTGAAGCTAACACAATGTGCTTACCAGCACCTCTAAAACTCACTAGCATATGTAGGCTACATCTCGTTTGTTTAATCTGTACAAAGCCCATAGACTGTATATAAAAAGTGGACGTCGTCACCGTGATGTCATCAGTTGGTTTGTTGACTGTCATTTTGAAGCCTTGAGTTCGGCATTTTGGCCGTCGCCATCTTGTTTTTATGGAACCAGAAGTGACACGAGAGGGTGGAGCTGAGTACAACCGAAAGCTGAATAAGATGAGGTGACCAAAATGTTACAATTAAAATACACTGTGAAAGGGTTAAAGTTGTTAGACGAAAACACGGAAAACTCCCAGACCCGACAACGCTGTGGTAGCGACCTGTCAATCACAAGGTAGCCACGCCCTACAGCATACCCTGCTTTATGGTCTATTTGACTCTAAATGGGACCATCATTTACTAAATGAACATCATGCTGTATTGAAGAAGACTTGAAACTAGTGATTGAGACCATAAACTCATGTTTACAATGTTTACTGAGGTAATAAATCAGGTGAGAAGTAGGGTTATTTCCTCATAGACTTCTATACAATCAGACTTCTTTTTGCAACCAGAGAAGTCGCCCCCTGTTGGCTATTAGAAAGAATGTAAGTTTAAGGCACTTCCGCATTGGCGTCACTTTTCAGAACCGGAGGTTGCCCATTGACAAAAACCCAAGTGTGAAAACTAAAAATGACAAGTTGTGGTTTTACAGTCAATAAACAGTCCGCAACATAACCTCCCGTAAAACCACAACCCATGTGTTGTTTTGTCTTTTAACAAAATCATATTTTTTTTTACAAATAAAGGATGTATAGAGTGTTAAACAGTGAGCTTTAGATGTGCTGGTTTGTTACCTTTGGCCTGAGCCAGGCTAGCTGTCCCCCCCTGTTTCCAGTTTTGATGATAAGCTAAGCTAACCAGCTCATATTTACCGTGCAGACATGGCATCTATGAAAGTGAATATTCATATTTATCAAAATGTCAAACTATTCCTTTAAAATCAAACTTAATGAAAATCAGCCACAAAACACGTGCTGTTGCTTTTAAATTCACGTAACTCTCAGGATTTCTCGCCATGTGGGGGGGAGTGGTCTCGCTGAAAGAGCAGGGTCACACCCTTCCTGAAGCGGTGGTCCCTGACACTGTAGATAATGACATTACAGCAGCTGTTTCCTGTCAGGATCCAGAAGGCAAAAAAGGAAAAGTTACACCAGGTGTATCCCACCACGTTCCCGAGCACAAACACTGCGATGGGAGAGAAGGATGCTGTGAAGGCGAATGTTAGTATACCAATTGTCTTGGCAGCTTTGATGTCTGAAAAGGATGGCCTGTGAGAGCACCCTCCGCCTCCTCCGCCTCCCACTCCTCCCCCACCCCCTCCGTCACTCAGACTCCCCTCTGAGAGCAGTTTGCGTTTTCGGGAGTACCGTCGGATGCTGGTGAAAGACACAATGTTAACTGCTAATGTGCCACCGAGCAGTGTGAAGTCAAATGCTGGGAATAACAGCAAAATGTTGGCATCAGGTGGCAGCTGGCCTCCGAACAATAGTGGGCTGTAGTTACACATACGACTGCACTCATTGTACTCCAATGTGAAGTTGCTGCTGAAGATGAGGGGCGCAAGAGCCAGCAGGAAGCTCGCAGCCCAGGAGAGCAGGATGAGGAGCAGTGTCCGTCTCCGGGTCACCAAGGCGTCCTTGTGGAGTGGCCGTAGGATGGCCACGCTTCGCTCCATTGTCATGAGGAAGATGGTGCTGATGGAGACAAAAGTGCATCCAGCGAACACGGGACCAATCAGCATGCAGGGCTGCCAAGGGCTCACCATTTGCCCGGGAGAAGAGGTGGTGGACGGGGATGTAGAACTACCCTGGTACCAAATAGGAGGTGCGCTGGTCACCATCAGAGAGATCTCAGTGTAGACGGAGAAAGGGACCACGAGGACGCCGACCATCATGTCTGCTATGGCCAGAGACACTGTCAGAGAGAGACAAGAAGAAGAAGAAGAAGAGGGGACACATTCAGGCTGTTTTCTTGTCGATATACTTCCAGCTCTGTTAGTTAAAATTTCACTATGAAATGGAAAAGCACAGTATTGCAAATATTTTTAAAGCAGTACAAAATAAAGAAAATTTAATTAGATTTTTTTTGCTGTATTAAATAAACATGTTTTCATCCCAACTCCCAAACACTGACTCTGAGAGAGCCTTTCATGTTTTTACGTTGCCTGAAAGCCAGACGGCCATAGAGTGCAAAACGGTGGTAGTGTTATTATGGTAAGGATGACCACTGAGCGAGGCGAACGGCGTTACCACGGTTTTGCAATCGGCAGCTCACATTACTGCAGTCTTGGAAAGGGAGGAGTGAACGGAGGTGTAATCAGTTGTTTGCAATCTGCAACCACACCACTAGATGCCGTCAAATCCTACACACTGTACCTTTATTAGAAATACGAAATTCCATTTTGCCATTTATTTATTTTCTGTATGAATATTGAATTTCTGCCGAAATGTACCTTCCCTGTGGATTAGCATTGTGGAAAGCATTTAAACACTGATTTACATTTGGTTAGTTTAAATAGTATTCTGAAATAACAAGTTTGCATTGAGTGGTCAGATGATCAACAACATTTACCTTTCAGGTATCCCTGTGGTGTTCGGGACTGCCTCGTTTGCACAAAGACAGTAAGGGTGACCACATTTCCAACCACGATGGCAAACGCCAGGCTGACCATGAACACCACTGCCAAAGTACGATTGATAAATCCACAGCAGCAGAGGGTGCAGAGAGGGGCCAGTGACTGGCCTGAGCCGAGTCCTGCCTGAGCAGCTGCAGTGATGTTAAACGGACAGTCTGTAGTCGGCAGCAGAGCGACACTGACGTTGGGAAGCAGAGCAGTCATGGCCCAGGATAGACTGGTTTCACCCCTTGTGATGTGTAGGTGGCCGGGCCACTCAGGAAACCATGTCGAGGACTGGGAAACTATACTGATGAAAAATGAAAAATATGAGAAGGCAGTTAAATCATCTGTCCAAATAACGATCCAATCTTGTTAAAAGCAGCATAAAGTACTGTATGTCATTAATTAAAACCGTGAAGGACACAGCAAATACAAATTTCACCTGAGCATTACTGTACAAAAAGGTTTTGTAAGGGAAAATCTGTCA
Organism: Sebastiscus tertius; assembly: GCA_916701665.1. NCBI lineage: Eukaryota > Metazoa > Chordata > Actinopteri > Perciformes > Sebastidae > Sebastiscus > Sebastiscus tertius. Next base: position 15,837 of record CAKAOH010043225.1, read on the forward strand.
AATTAATGGAGAGTTGACCCTATCCTTGAGCTTTCCTACTGTACATAAACAGTCAACAAAAAAATTATATATTCTCTAAATACTGTTCTGTCGCAGAAAATCACATTCATTTTGTAATTTTCTCTGCAGACAAAGGCATGGTGTTTCAGGATAGAATATGTCAGCCCATTTTGTTTTTAGCGGGAGTTAATAACAGTTAACACTTTGACTTGCCCTCTGCACTGTTTCAGCTGTAAATGTCAGCATGTAAGGTATTCATATTCATTCATATTAATTGCCAAAACCCAAAGCACTTTCTAGTTTTTTTTAGCATTGACTTTTAGCTTTCTTTAGAAAATGTCCCTTCAAGCTAGTAATTCATTTGGAACAGCTACTTTGTAAAGATCCTTGCTTTTGATTTGTATATTAACCTGTAACCTCATCTACATAAGTGATAAAAAATATTATTTATTATATATTAAATTATTATTATTAACTTAATTGTATATTAAGTTTAGCTGGCTGAATGGGATAAGCGGTTACATACAGTATAATGAATGAATGAAAGTTTAGCTGTGACTAGTGACTATTATGTCACTTTCTTTTCGTATCCGACCCTAGCATACACCTAGCTGCTATTTAATATGTTGCAAAATGTGAAATTCATGCCTGTACATTGATCGTCTCACAAAAAATACCTTTTATTCATCATTTTACTGTCATATATCAAGCCAAGCCCATAATCTAATAACGTATGGAGGGTGTGGAGAGATAAAACTATGTAAAGACTTGACAACACTACAGTACGTGCAATGTTTTAAGGTGTTTGGGATAAACGGCTGAACTTTCTTGGATTATACAATTTTTTTGTTCTCATACAACGGTTTGTATATCATGTGAAAAAGTTATTCCTGATTTTTACATGCATTTTCCTACAAATATCCAGCAACACGTAATTAATTTCTGCTTGTTCCATGCATACAGTCTTTTCAAAATAAACTTCCACTAGGAAGGACGTTACATTTGTCGCTCTTTATACTTCCTGATTCACAATTAAGTGGATTACATACAAATTGATTTTGTGGGATATATACAAATTACAGTTCCTTACTTTTAGTAGGCATAGCTACGAACAATGTATGAGAACAGCCTGAAAAAAAACATATCAACATATCAATGTAGTTTTTTATCCAAGATTTCCAAACAGAGTACGGACAGTGAGTTTTCTACTTGTGTGTTGCGGATAGATGCTGTTCTTCTGCCCCAACACTATTGGAAGCACCTCGGTGATGTCAGTACCTATACAGAGAGACTCTCAGTTCAGTACCAAATGTCTTTCTCAGCTGACAACTGAATACACGGGTCCTTCAATCATTTATGCTGTTCACTGGGCTGGAGAGCAAGAAGGTACACACATCCATGAAAACAAAGGGTAACAGGAATGGACATATTGAGAGCAAAACCAAACCAAAACCCATGTTCTCACTGTGGCTTTGGGCTCAGGAACAGTCAACAAAACATCGCAGCTGTGAGACAAGAAATCCTTTTAACAGTTAACAGCAGTGAATTAGCCTCAGAATAAAGAGAGGCTCTTGAGAAGCAGAAAAAAACACTTGTGGGTGTACAGTCTGTGACCAGCATATTGTTCAGGATTTAATGAAGACTCAGATGAATTGCACATGAAAGCTCATCTGCTCCACAACTTGTCCACATATGCTTGATTACTTTGAATTTGAATATCAGTCTTTCTTCGACAAATTAAATTCAAAGACGCAGATGGTAAAAACACAGGGGAATTATTACTACAGAGAGCAAATTCTGTACCACTAAAACAACGCCTGTATGTAAAAAAATAATACAACTTGCGGACCTTTATTGTTTTTCTATCTTATTTGTATGCAATGCTAACAGCATAGAAAATTAAATGGATACATGAAGTTGAAATTGTTCACATATTTAATCAAAGATTATTATACAGTGCCTGTAAAAAGTATTCACCCCCAAGTAACTACAAAAGCCCTTTTCAGACATGGAATATATAACACTGCTAGTTTCATCTAGCTGTCACAGTGAAGGCTTTTTGTTGTTCAGTTGGGTGTATTTTACATTAATGTTCCTTATGGTTTGATTCAGACTCAGGCACATAATCAGAAAGAGCTACTTGCTTGTGGCAATTGGCACCTGGTGCAAGGATAGATTTTATATCTTATAGTGTCATTGAAGCCTTAATCATCATCGTGAGCGTGCCGTATATATTCTCACAGTGAATCTGATGCAATCAATTTCAGTTGTCTTTTTTTTACAAACCTGTAATATCACCACTGAGTTTTGGGAGCCCAATCACCCTGTTTCCTAGCGTTCTTGGCTCCGTGTTTCTCAGCAGCCCAGTTTTTCCAGAGTCTAGTTCTCATTTGTTCGACCTCTATCTAGTCCTGATTTTCAGTCATCTGAGTCCAGCTCTTCAACTTCTAACATGTCTCCTAGAATTTACATGTATGTAGTACTAAATTATTTGCACAATTAGCCTACATTGTGCTGACATACGTAATCACTGTCTTGATTATGTTCAGAGACAAAGTTTTCTGCATCCAGCTCGCCTATTTTCAACAGTTCATGGTCTTGAAATGAGCACAAGGCATGAAATGGTATGAATGAATGAGCTGTGTTTGTCCCTCAGGTGAGAGTACAGCTCGGGCAGAGAGACTGTGTCGACCTGATTGCCTGATTGATACCATTATTTGCAGGCTCTATATTGCTGTATTGGCTTAGTATTTACATGGTCACTGCATGGGTTTATGTGTCCTGCAAGACTCAATAGGCATGCTTAACTAAAGGCACAGCCGAGGCTCCCTACGAATTGCCAAGGCCAAAGGCCTGGAAGGAGGTATTGTTTTCACCAGCGTTAGTTTGTTTGTCTGTCTGTCTTTCTGTCTGTCCTTCTGTTATCAGAATTACTCCAAAGGTTCACAATGGATTTGAATAAAATTTTTTGAAGGGGTGGAGTGTAGCACAATGAACAATCAATTAGATTTTGGTGGCGATCCGGATCATGATCCGGATTCAGGAATCTTTTTAAGAATTCCGATCAACCTGAGCATTAAGCCCACAGGGTCTAACACATGCGCAGTGTAACTGATGACGCGTTGATGAGAGCAGAGAGATACGTGTGTGGATGTGTGGCGAGACATCGAGGTGCAGGATCTGCTGTCCGTCCGCGGTGACAGAGAAAAAAGCCGCAGATGAAACACACCGTGTTAATAATGGGCCAGCTGTGAGCTGTGATCTGTTTTTAAAATCACGCACCTTGGCGGAGGTATGCGCTCTCCAAGTGCCATTCTAGTGTTGAGAATGGCTTTACTTCCTCATTGTTAGGGGTCCCATAGACCCCACTGCTGTATGTGTAAAAATTAGGGCTGTCAAACGATTGAAATATTTAATCGCGATTAATCGCATGATTGTCCATAGTTAATTGTGATTAACCGTAAATTAATCGCACATTTTTTATCTGTTCAAATGTACCTTAAAGAGAGATTTGTCAAGTATTTAACACTCTTATCAACATGCTTTAATTTGCTTTCTGCAAATGTATGTATCTATTACTGGAAATCAATTAATAACACAAAACAATGACAAATACTGTCCAGAAATCCTCACAGGTACTGCATTTAGCATAAACAAATATGTTCAAATCCTAAAATAGCAAACTCAAGCCCAACAGGCAACAACAGATTTAACTATGACTTTCCCCAAACTGCATGTGATTATCATAAAGTGGGCATGTCTGTAAAGGGGAGACTCGTGGGTACCCATAGAACCCATTTACATTCACATATCTGGAGGTCAGAGGTCAAGGGGACCACTTTGAAAATGTCCATGACAGCTTTTCCTCACCAAAATTATTTAACCTCCTCCCCAACAAGCTAATGTGACGTGGTTGGTTAATTAATGGATTTCTCAGGTTTTCTAGTTTCATATGATCAGGATCGTCACTCTATCTTTAAAACTGACCTTGATACAACCTAAAAAGTTGTGTTAATGCGTGAAAGAATGGCATCAAATGGCATTAAAACAAATTTGAGTTAACATGTTATCATCGCGTTTGACAGCTGTAGTAAAAATAATAACAATAATTGCAAAATGCATTATTTTCCTGACCTTAGAAAAAAAAAAAACAATATGTAGGGAAGTATTGAAGTGATAATCCATCCCTTGGCCACATCCTTTACTTATTGGGGGTCAGTCAGACCCCCAGAGAGGTCTAGCTCTTCTCCTAATCCTAATAGACTAATTTAGGATGTGGGAGTGATACACTTCATAAATATTGCTGTCAACACCAATCACAGATGTATAAAACATGATAATCCACCGTATTTAACCATGTTTTACAGCTGGGGTCTCTTAGACCACAAACAGACATACATGTAGCGGACTTCTGAAGGATGTTATCAGATCAAAATCATATTTATAAGCAAATTTCATTAAATTGGGAAAAGCCATAAAGTATCAAGCTGATAAAACAATGTTTTAGGTTAACAATGTTAACCATGCTGTGGGTGACATGCACAGATTGATTTCACATTTTAATATTCAAATATGCATGGTGAAAGTCAGAGTGGGAGAATATCCATCTGCCTTCATGCTCTTGGTATCACTTCACAACTGTGACAGCAATCATAACATTTTATAACACAAAGTGATCAAGGTCAAGATTTACAAGAGAGGGCTTTGATTGTTAACATTATGAAAGAATCTTGTGAATATTTAAGAACTGAAGTGATGATTCAATTCCCTTTAAGATACTAAGAGGAGTGGGAGGAAAAGGCAAGATATGGTGGCATGAATCATTGTGCTTCTTTTAACTCTGCTTCAGCACTTTTATGAGTGGATTTTATTATCTGTGAGCATCTATAAGTACATAAATACATAGATAATTATGTTAATGCAGCATAAATGGGGATGTTAAAAGTAAATAATGAACAAATTGCCTAGATTTTACACATTTAACCCTACCGGCTTGTGATATGGATGGTATTTTTAACAGCTTTAGGCAATTGTTTTCATGTCATAACAGAGCAATACCTTTATTTTTAATTTAACTGGTGGTAAAACAAAAAAAATATTTTTGGGAGGATAGAGAATGAACCTCATTAAGATTTTTTTTGCCTTTACCTTGAGTGAAGATGACAGGCGGAAGTCTTCCCTGTGGCAAGACCTCAGGCGTAGTGAGACAAGCAGCTGAGAGCAAAGACAACACACACACACACACAAGCACACACACACGCGCGCGCACACACACACACACACACATAGTTCAACTGTTAGAGTGATACAACCCCAACATCTTCACAATCAGTACAGATTGAGTAATCTAGGCCTACCTGTGTATGTGTGAGGGGAAAATAAAATACTACACAGTACAACATGGCTTAGTGTGCCATAGTGTGTGTGTTTTTGTAAAGAAAGAAAGAATAAAGAAACACTCTTTCACCATCTCGTATTGTTTCTAATTGTAGCACTTGAAGCAGTTCAGCATAATTGCTGAAGTTGATGTACTTGTATGATTCTTGCAATTTTTGAGTTGTATACACACGGTTGAATGCATTTGAAAAGCATCAGCTAAATGAATGTATTGTAATGTAATGTAATGTAGGCCTAATGTGTTCCCATTTCCGCCACAACTTTCAATCTCAAGATACCAAGAAAAAAATCTAACATCACTTCAAAGACTTGCCGACTTCAAAGCAGCATAAATCAGTTCTGGATTATAAACAGTGGACCAAAGGTCTTCAAAGTCTGACAATGTGTGCCCTCATCCTCAGACAAAATTTAGACATGTGCGTCCCTCCAACACCCTGATGTCTGATTTAATGTAAAAAAAAATTACAAAAATGTATATATAAATATATATATATATATATATATATATATATATACAGTATATAAAGTCATTGTGCAACATGAAAAAAATGTAATCTTAATGGATTTTGTTCCTCCTATTATTATTCTTTGTCTTAATTTGAGTTACAATCATGCCATAAACGTTTAGGAACAATGGTTCCCATAATGCTTTGGGAGATGTAAACAGGACGTATAAAATTGCCATGTATTGACAAAGAGCATAGAAGCAGAGAGACGAAACTCCGGTGTTTTTTTGACAACAGCCGCTGTCGCCATTTTGGACTGAAAGCGCTTTTTATATTTATAATATTTTGTTGTTGAACACAGGCCATTTCGGTAGAACATGACAATAGAATATAAATAAATTTGTTTAACTTTTTACGGTACTTCTTAGGCAGACGTTTTACTGGCATCCGGTAGTCGCTTTTAGTCCAAAATGGCAGAAGCGTATCACTTCGCTGCTGAGTTCTGATGTTGCAATGGAACGAACAATTGACTTTCACTTCTATTTATTGCAACTTCAAGCAAATTTATAGCATATGTTCTTTGGTATCGATGCTAGTCAGCAAGTTGTCTAGAATAGGCAAGCTTTGCACACACTGTAATAAACCGGAAACTATCAAACATGTACTAATAGATTGCAACATGTATGATGGAGAAATTTAGAAGGGAATTAATATCAGGACTAACTGAACACAATATTACAATGGGAATCTGCTAGAAAATACATCAAGGAAAGTAATGAATTAATAAGTAATTCATTACTTTGTTAAAAGTAGAAATGTGAGTCTCTGTGGTGGCAGGAATAGTTGCTGAGACCCCATTACATCACTTACAATACCTGCTGAGCTTTTTATAGTGTGGTATAATGTTAGAAAACTTAAAAGGTAAGCCCAGAAAAAAAAAGATAATCCATCACTTTTTGTTTTGAAGAGTCCTTTCAGTGGTTTCCCTTATTATCCAACATATAACTATCTCTTTTTAACTAATTAAAACAACTCTTCCAAAACGTCCCTTCTTTGGACATGCCTGTAGAGTGGAAACAAAAATATATATATGGATTTTTTTTTTTAACTTTGCACAATTAAAGGGTTTTTACATATGTCTACCATGTATTTACATCAAATCAAATAATCTTTGAGAATAACAGATGCAAAGCATGTAGTAATTCCTGCCACAAGCATTTAATTACCAGTAATTGACTTTAAACCATTAAAAAGAAAAATGTGATCACAGTACATAAGATAACCGTGTTTGCCCTGAGGCACTTGGTAGTGGCTGTTATAAAATAATTAAAAACACTACCTTTCCAGTCAGTAATTAATTAATAAGTAATTCATTACTTAAGAGCAGCAGAAGTAATAGAGATAATTCTCAGGCGACTTCTGGAGTCACGAAGGAGCGTCTTTTCCTCAAGATGTCTAAGTGGATTTATGGACTTTTTTTCAGCATGGACATCTGAGATACGTTAATGATATCCTCAGAAAGCGTAAGTCTGAATCTAAATCTACAAATATAGGCCTATGTGTCATGTCTATGTGTTCATGATAATGAATGATGATAATATTCTAACAGGCTCTCAAGGTGCAGCTGACTAATCACTCATCAGTGCTGCAGTGATGAGTGAGCAGTGGGGGGCACTTAAGTGGGGCATGGTGATTGTCATGGAGACTGCTTTTAGGTTTTACAAATAAATGTGATTAGGAATAGCAAGTTTTCATTACTTAACATCTTTGTCCCAACTCATTTCAGGGCCAGCTTTGGGCTGACCAAGTTGAGGATTATGTGGTTATGGATGCCACCTGTGATACCTGTGTACACCACCAGAAGCCAACAGCAGAGCAGATATCAAACAGTGAGTGTGGATTTTCTTTTCTTGTTATGTTTAAAGTTAAACAATATTCAATTTTTTTTCTTATTGTCAACAAATCCTATGAAAGGACCAAACAATGTATTCAAAATTCAAGATTCAAGATTCACTTTATAGTCATTTCACTGAGTATTTGCACACAGAGAAAGGATTAAAAAGGATAGGATTAATAAGTATTAAAATTAACAATACCTAAAAATAAAAAATGTCACACAATTTGCAGTCGTGTTTGGCAGCAGAGAAAAGTGCATTTATGTCCATAGTAAAGTGCTGTTTGCATTACTAATGTATTGATGGGTCTGTATCCAAAGGCTCATAGAGCTCATTCCTCTGTGCCACAGAGCTCCATTGTTGTCCTATTGTTGATCAAAAACAGACCAATGAGACACAACATTGCCCTGAGTGACAAGCTCCTTCATTATGAACATGGAACTGTAGTTTAAGTCCTACATGCACTGTCCTGGTGCTGTAAATGCTCAGAGAGCACCAAATGTGGATTAATCCGCAGCTGAAAATAGTCCCATACAAATGCACAATATTTACTTTTGTTTGAGTAACATTTGCTAAACTGTAGTGCCCATTTGCTGTAGAAAATTAAGCCTTTTTTAAAAAAAAGAAAAAAGAAAATGTATATTTGTGACTTGTTTTTTAGAGCTTTGTGGCCACAGACATGGTAGGGAAGTTGGAAAGTATTGAGAAAGAGACTGTTGGTTTTGGTCTTTCATGAGTTTTGTCTGTTGACAATAACTAAAAATAGCAAACTGCCATGCTTATCTTTTACAAAAGATGTTCAATCTTTCATTACTGCGCTTTGTTGTTCATGCTTTTTCTTGAGCTGTTTGTAACACATTATTGGTTTCCCCGCAAATAAGTTTGGTGATGACAAACCTCTTGAAATTGAAAATGGGGATGGAGGCACATTTACTTCACAGAGCCAATATTTGAATTCAGACACCACTACGTTTCACATGAATGCGCATTAACAGGTTGGATGGAGGTTGGTGTGTAAAGAGAAGAAATATGACAGACAGATCAGTCGCATTACTGGATTCTCATTGGCTGACAACGCTGCCCCTTTTTAATTGAATTAAAGCAAGCAATGTTTTAAGTCAAATAGTGCAGACCTGCCTTACTGGTGGAGATTTAGTGACTGATGTTATCATGCGCACAATGATGTTACCATGTTGATGTTTACTATGTTTACTATGGAGAGGGCCAGCCCTACAAACGCAAAAGTCTGTCAATGAGTTAGTGACTGACTGAGTGATGAAGTTACACAATTGGTCGGCCGAGTGTTGCAGTTTCCTCATTGCCCGTTGCTCTTTCAAAATGAAACGGCATGAAATGCAAATGAGCCCGTCCAGCGTGACACGTCCGGCTCACGAAACTTGGACCAAGCTGTCAAACTAGGCAATCTAGTTCTAAAATGAAATGACATTCAGCAGTTGCATAGCCTATTTCTTACTTAAAATGTTTTCAAAAGCCGGCATGTTGTTTCCTGTTTGAAACGGCAAGCAGAAAACCAGGAACCAATCAGGTGCATTTAATGATAGGGTACGTCACCGCTTGAACGGCCAGTTGAGTGGAGCAGTGCGTCCACTAGTGTCCTCGCCGGACCTGGTGGACATGTACCGCTGGATTTAACATTATAGACATGACCACAAATTCACAGACTGACCATACACGATCCAGCCATGTACTCGGTTTTGACCGAGTCTTGTTTAACATGTTAACGTTTGCTAATTAGCACTTAACACAAGGTACAACTGAGGCCGATGGGAATGTCATTATTTTTGCAGGTCATAAAATAAAGTACTGGACAAAAATAATTTTTGACCTGATGATGGCACTAGATTCATCTGGTCAGAAGAAAAGTCAGCCAGGATCACTAAAGTCAGTAGACTACATTGTCTGGGAACTGTGAATGTTTGTTCAAAAGTTTGGGTTTTTGTTCCAATCCATCAAGCAGATGTTGACGTATTCCACTGTGAACTAGGGCTGCACAATTTATCAAAATTTCATAAAAATTGCAATATGGCCTACTGCAATTTTCAAATCGCAGCACGCGCAATACTTGTTAAAAGTGAAATGTGTGTCAAAATATCATTGTAAATTAAATATGGTGGTGCTGCAGAGATGTCCTGGCCTACACCTCATATTCTACAGACTTAAGAAAACATCTTTGTTTAATATGGATCCCTGCAAAAATCACACCATAGTTAGTTTAATATTGCAAATCATATTGCAATTTCAATATCAGTTAAAATAATTGCAATTGGATATTTTTCAGCCCTACTGTCACAATCACAAATGTCCACCTCACGATGGTGCTAGAGGAAAAGTCAGGGGATCCCCAAAGTCGCTAAGATTCATCCACTTGGGGACCATAAATTTCTGTACAAAATTTCATGGCAATACATCCAATAGTTGTCGAGACCTGACCGACCGACTGACCAGACTAAGCATTTTTAAGCACGGATGAGCTAGATTTCAATAAAGGTGCTATTGTTAACATTGATAAGAGTCAACCTTTAACCATATTTGATCACAGGTGCACAAATAAACCTCCATATTGAACTGGGCCCCTTTATTGGAGTCACAGTTGTCATTCTCTGGGGACCATTGTGCTGCAATAGCTGCGTTTAGGTGTTGGTTGTTCATGCATGCAGTGAATTTGCTTTGACAGGGCCGTGTCCCTGAGTGACAGGTCAGGCATATGTAGGGAGACCGTGGGGGGCTTTGTTGGGTCTCTCAGGCCAGGTCGCCCGATGCACAGAAGGGTAATTTGCAGTAATGATGGACAGGCTGGCTCAGAGCCGCCTGAGGCTGTCTGCCACAGCACATGAGCAGAAAGTCAACTTTCTCTTCACATCTTGGTCATTCTGTCTGTTTGTTTCCCCTGTGTTTGTCAGAGAAGTGCCCAAGCAACACATTCATACACACACAAACACAAAACAAGTGTTACTTTCTTGTTGTTGTTGTTTTATTTTTCCCTGTGTTAGTGTCTCGCTTATAGCTGTGGGGATACGTTTTCTCTGGCAGCATTTATTCTTGCAATGCGTCTGACTCCCAACAGTAGTTTTACTTTACCTCTCACTAGGGGTGTAAGAAAATATCGAGTATCACAATACTATGCTTTGCGATACTGTATCAATTTTCAAAAACACTGCATTGATTTTTTAATTAATAGTTTACATGCAAAGACTAACTCAGTCAACACTTTATTTCATTTGCCAAAAGATATGCGCCCTTTCAGTGTATAAAGCTATAAAGGCACACCCTTCTTCCCAGGCTTTGTTCCCATGTAAAAAAAATCCCATGTAATAAATGTATTAATTTAATAATTGTAAAATAAGTGATGATATCAATAATTTAATTTCAATATCAAGACTTTTAAACCATTGTTCCTGCCTTTTTACCCAATAATATTACTGTTGTACCCAGTAATTATTACATAATTGATTAAAAAAATAATTAAATTAATTAATTAAAATAATAAAATAAAAAATACTTTAAGTGTTATTTATTTCTCAGCCCATATATCCTAACCTTTGGTCTTCTTGCATATAGGTACCCAATCAGTATTGTGCGGATACCCTGTATGCACTAAATAATTATACAGTAATTTAAAGGTTGTAATCTACCAAATTGAACAGATTATTGTTGAACTGATTTTCTGAAACTTAATGTGGACATGTGTATCTGCGTTTCTGCATCTGTGTATGTATGTGTGTATGTGTGTGTGTGTGTGTGTGTGTGTGTGTGCGCCCTTTCCATCCGGTCAATGAGACTCAGTCTAAATTACACACTGCTAATGGTCACACCATGCCCACCTCTCTTTCCTCAGCAGCTGCTGCATGCCTGAGCGATCACACACCGAGCAGGAATCCACCTGACAGTTTCTATCTCACATTTATAAAAGCTTTTAACTGATTTTTGGCTTGGAAATCGCTTGGAATTGGAAATTTTAAGGTCCATCATCAGAAACGTCTTTTAAGTAGGGCTGTCAATCGATTGAAATATTTATTCGCGATTAATCGCATGATTGTCCATAGTTAATCGCGATTAATCACAAATTTATCACATTTTGTATCTGTTCAAAACGTACCTTAAAGGGAGATTTGTCAAGTATTTAATACTCTTGTCAACATGGGAGTGGGCAAATATGCTTGCTTACAAATATTGTCCAGAAACCCTCACAGGTACTGCATTTAGCATAAAAAATATCAAATCATAACATGGCAAACTGCAGCCCAACAGACAACAACAGCTGTCAGTGTGTCAGTGTGCTGACTTGACTATGACTTGCCCCAAAACTGCATGTGATTATCATAAAGTGGGCATGTCTATAAAGGGGAGACTCGTGGGTACCCATAGAACCCATTTTCATTTACATATCTGGAGGTCAGAGGTCAAGGGACCCCTTTGAAACAGTTTGACAGTTTTTCCTCACCAAAATTTTGTTTTATTTAACCTCCTTCGCAATAAAGAAGTGTGACATGTACCAATGGATTCCTTGTGTTTTCTAGTTTCATGTGATGCCAGTATCACCACTCTAGCTTTAAAACTGACCCGGTACAACCTAAAAATCGCAAGTTGTGTTAATGCGTTAAAGACATTAGTGGCGTTAAAATTAATTTGCATTAACACGTTATCGCATTCCCTTTGACAGCCCTACTTTAAATGGAAGTGATCTTCTCACATGAACTCAGTTTCACAAGAAACATTTTCCCCAAATTGCGATTTTAAACTTTGAGTGAAAATATATGGACAGATGACAAAAAACTTAATTATGCTGACGTTAGGAAAACAGTTCATATGCTCAATTATTTTCTCAATCTAATTTCTGATGAACAGTCCTTTTTGGTGTATCAAAATTTATAATAGCAACAATATCAATGACTAAAATTCAACAGGACAGAATTAAGTGTGTCCTCGTGCATGCAGATATGAGCGAATGAATACATGCGTACAACAACAAATGGAGGGAAAAAGTTTCCAATTATTTAATATTTACAGTGCCTTTATGATTAACCTTTTCCTTTTACATTCCCAGGGAATTGTTTGCTATGTAAATGTGTCTCCTGGGTAACCACTGCTCATAATCAGCCACTTGATTTTATATGACTGACTGCTGCACTCAGTAATAATTCAATTAGTCTGACTCATTTCCCCAGGTGTCTTAATCAACTTAAAGCAATAATATAAAACATTTTACTCCAAAGGTGTACAGTGCATGTCAGTTTTTAAAATGTAACATATTGCAAATTAATATCATTCAAGAGCACGGTTAAGCCTTCCAAGCAAAGAAGTTATTCATATGCAGCCTGACTCGCATCCATCTTCAATCAACACTCAGACAGAAGTTTCTTTTAAAAACAAACAAATGTAGAAATACATTGTGGTATTTATTATGGAAAACGGCTGTCATATAACACCGCACATTAAACAAACAAAAATCTGATTTGATAATCTTACCGGCATTTCCACTATTATGGACCATAGAGCAGTTGTATAGACAGAGGTTGATAACAGGGAAACAATCCAGTGTGGAAGCGCTGACGTAGTGGAAGTAAAATCCAGATCCTCCAGTGAAGAAGAAGAAAGTGGAGCTGTAGTCCTCTCATCATCATTCATTCTCCTGAGATGCACACATGAAGCACAAAGCCTCTCTCACACACTCCCGCTCTCTGTCCCTGTGATTCAGCCTCTCCTCCTCCGCCTCTCTCGTTCTGTGGAGAGCTCCAGCTCCACCGCTTCCCCCTCCCCTCTCCTCATCCTCACCCTCTGAACGGCTTGCAGTCCTTATCACATGCACACGCTCTTCTCTCAGAGCTTCAAGGTAAAGTCCACAGCAGCTCCCTTCTCATTCTTTCCTCCCACGTTCGCCCTCTGACGTGCCTTCCCCACCTCCCCTTCCCCTCTTCTCCCCCTTGTTCCTCAAACGTCTCTCATGCTTTGTTCCTTAAAGCTTCCATCACTGTTGAACTCTTTGTTTTCAGTCCATTTAACTCTTTACTTTGTCCTCAAGCTTATTTCAGCATCCGTTTCCTTTAAGGTGTGGTGATCGTTTCTGTTTTCATATCGTTGAATCGCAGATAGAATAAAACCTTTAAGCTTTTTTCAAGCAATACAGTTAAAGTTATGGGAATAAACATTTATGAATTCTGTTTAGCATTAGGCAATTATTATCCTATCTTTAATATCAAAATAAAAATCATATCCAACCATAACTAGGGCTGTACCAAATAGTTTGAAGCTTCATTCATGATGTTGACATTACAATTATTATTATTATTATTATCATTATTAATAATAATGATAATAATAATAATAACTTACAGAAACTCTATTCCGCTCTCTCTCTGTCACTCACTTCTAAACACACACACAGCAAGTCTTCAGTCCAAATGTCAAAATTTATAAAAAAAAAATATAGATGTGATTTTTTCCAAAATTCACAACATGTTTTTATCGAACAAAATATTCTGCTTCAATCCATTTTTGTTTGCATTTAGCCTTTCAAAAACATCATTTTCAACGTGGTCAAAAACTGTCTCCCGCTTGCAGCAGCAAGGGATGCATCTGTATTAACAGGGCAGTCTAGCAACAATCTGACAGCACCATAAATTAGTACATTTCTAAAACCACAATAACACAAGATCATATTTTTCCCCTTTTTTTAGGGTGCTGACATCATACAATTTGACAACAGAAAGCTTCATTGGAAAACCTCAATCAAAGCTTTGAATGTAAAAAGATAATCAATACAGCCATATCCATAACTACTCTTGTGGAGCGCAGAGCAAAGTTTTGTTGAGCACAGCAGGCATATGGAGAACACGGATGCGGGTTGTCATGTGAATGGAAAAGAGATGGCAGATTGGTTTGTAATTAAGGATTTTAAATTCACTCGTGCTGATTAACGGGGCTCAGAGGGAGGTCATACTGCTCCACCAAAATCTCTAAATGCATAGTAGGATGCAGATTCTAGATATTATTTTTATAATATTTTCGTTCTGATAGCAGGTTAAATTGGCGTTGATCATCCTTTCAATCGTCAATATGTATGATATGATTGCCAATCGGCACAAGCCTATTTTCTTTCCTTTGCTGTACACCTTCACTCTTTGTACCTTTGACATGTCCAAACTGATGATGATGTCCTCTAGCTCTACGTTTCTTTGCCTTTGATCCTGTAAAAAATACACTGAATGAATGAGAGGGATGAAAATAGAGTCGGAGAGAGATACTACATGGCACTAATGAGATGTGACCCTATTACATTATGAGACCGGGTAAAATGCATCCATTCTCTCTTGGCCATTTGTCCGTCCTTTTGCTCCCGATGGCTTTGGCCCGCGTGCACGGCTTTGATCATGTCTGGCATACGGGTCACATCCCATCCTCTTCGTAGCCCTCAGAGAGCAGACACTACAGCACTCAAGGGAGACCCCCATGCCCTCAGATATGATGCGAAACACTGGACAACACGTTGCAGGACACATCACTGATTTCCCCTGGCCTTGACATGACCTCTGCATACAAAAATCTCTCTGAGAAGTTGTTCTTCAGCAACGACATTGATACTGAAATGTGGAATGATGCTCACATTCTTAGTATAAATGCTGAAGAAATGCTGATGAGGCCAGAGCGAAGGAATAACCAGCGATGTGCACGCTGAGCAGAGTTATGTAACTTTATCCTCAAGGGTTTTGTAAACCTGACAAATAAATAACTATAGGGCATATTTTATGTTATAGGAAGAGCCATATTGTAGCCTATATCTGCTTCTGCTTTCCAACAAGATATATCCGGACTTGTCGTTACATTTGGGTTCCCAGTAGCCTGAGTGACTGGTCTTGTAATGCTACAGGATGTTATAGCTGAACGTATTTATAGCCTGCTGTCAAATAGTATGGGATAAGCTCTAGGAAAAGTCATGCTATGAATAATACAACACAAAGTAGCGTTTACATGTATGAATTTTCTCTGAACTGACAGTGACAGTCGCTGTTTCATTTATCATGTGGACAGGAACTTATTTTATGAAATCATTTCTGCAAGGGATTACTTCAGAGTAAAGCTGGATTGCTTTATTTAAATTAGGGACTCAGATAGCTGCATCAGGTATCGGTGACAATGGGGCCAATCTATTCTATTCTATGTTTATATACCATATATGTTATGTAATAACATTTTAATTCCTGTTTAAGTTAACCAATTTGTTGCTGCATTAAAAAGGTTTACACTTGAATTGTAACTCCTGTTCATTTTGAAGATATTTTTTACCAAGTTGCTGGTGTACGTACGATTTATTGTTTTAATGATAAATAACAATTCAGTAAATTTATATTGATTAATTAATTTGTTATATTTTGATTAACAATTTAGGAAAATAATGTTTAAGTGAAGTCTGATGTTGCCTTACACATAAAAGAATGATCCCAGTAACTTCCACACAGTGAGGCATACAGCTTATTAATTAAACACTAGTATCGGATCGGTACTCGGTATCAGTCGATATAGGTATCGGTATCGGGACTGAAAAAGTCCGATCGGTGTATCCCTAATTTTAAGGGGGCGCACTGGTGGCCTCGGGGTTTAAGATGCTAATGTAATGTAATTTCAATGACGTTGTTGAATCTGGCCAAGTTTCTGTCACAACCTTACGGCTCTACTATCAGATAAAGGCTCCCAAAATAAAGAGCGACTGGTGGCGCTACACGAGAAGTCAGAGGAATTCACAAGAATTCATCGTGGAGGGAACATCCAACTGACCGACCGGAGCCATGCCGCTAGCATGGCTAAAAAACAGCCGCGACAAACTATTAAAAAAAATATCAAAAGATATCTATACAACTTTCTTACTATGTTCTAAAAAAAATACCTGTACATTATCTATGGAACCAGTATTAGTTTGGCTTTGTTTTCCAGCTCAGTTGATATAAAATGAAACGATGAAGTTAGAGAGCTGAATTTCAGAGAAGAGAAGCGCTTCCTAAATGAACATTTTCTGTGTCTGATCCAGTTAAGAGTGCACTTGCCTTGGGTCACTGATTACCGTACAGCTGTCGTAACACTGCCACCATGAAATTACTTCATTTGAAATCAGTGTTTGATTTTCAAGATTTTCACATCCAATTATATGCTTAAGTGATTACCTTCAGGACCTTCGATTCAAGAACATTTTAAATCCTTTCGCACTACTTTCAAGTCCAAGATATGAATCTGAAACCGATGTAGTCACGCTTGTTACATGTGGGATCTTGTGTGTTGCTGACATGAAAGGGAAGCTTCCCTGCCATGCAGTCTCTGTACATTTACTGTGTCAGTATTCATGTACATACTGTTACAGTACAATGCTTGAAGTGGGAAAAAATAAGTACCAGTACTCCTCTTATTTACATGTTAGTGTGTGTGTGTATCAACAATCACTATTACATTCTGAATTTCTACAGTGAATAAAAGATACTAGGAGATTTTTTTTTACTTAAAACTATGCAATTTCCCATCATTTTGGACCATTATTATTATTATTATTATTATAGATAATGCCCAAAAAGCTTAAAGACAAAACTTGCTATTTTTTTTTATTATTTACAAACATTTCTCTGGAAATGTTTTCCCGTAACATTATTCTGTAAATCAAAATAGCAGATTCAGAGAACTTTAAAAAAAATGTTTCATTAGTTATATTTTTTCACAAATAAAAGAAGTTATGACAAACAGTTCAGTAATTATTTTGCAGAAAGGATGTGAACATTGTATAGATCATCACTTGATGTGCTTAGTCATTCGTTTTGGCATGAGGTTGACTGTATTGATCACTAGGAACTGTTTGGATGACACCATGCTCACTTACTTTGTTTGTACTGTGGTATGATATGAAAACTTGAAAAATTGTAAAGATAAAAAAGAAAATGTGAATAAGATGATCAGCCAGAAAATACTTTTATAGTTGTTATTCCAAACACTGTAACTTGAGCATACTACTGTACCTTATGTACATTTTGTCTTTGCTGATGTTAAACCATTGTGTTTGATTTGCAGCATTGTGAAATAATGCGAAGCATTGTAATCGAAGATTAAGATTAATCAAGACAGAAAACACTGAAATTAGATAGAATTTAATTGTAATATTAAAACTCTTTACGAACTTATGCAACCTCACTGTGACCTCTTGTAAATACTCAAAGCGGTAATGCTGGACTTTCCTCCCTGCAGCAGCACACATCTGATGTACTGCTGTCACAGATAATTATTTACTGCCACGAATTTGATGGAATATCTTGTTCCCTGCAGTAAAATCTAATGAGGCAATATGTGCTTTATTGCCTCATTCGATTAGACTGTGTTTTGCAATATAATTACTTTGTCATCCACAAGAGATAACAATGTTGGACCCAGACATCCTTGTGTACTTTTGGTAAACTATGATGCAACAATATGATGCAAACGGTACAAGCTGTTAGAGACATCTTGTTTTGCAAAATGATGAAACACTGACTTGTGAAATGGTTTTACTTTGCAAAACCTCCAATCCTGTTAAAATAACAGGATCCACCACTGCTGAGCTAAACAGTTACAAAAATAGCTGAATCTACCATAACTCAACTCATATGAATTAAAACATGATCAGGATGTTTTGTTGATCAAACTGTTGGAAACAGTCACTCGAAATATTGTACTGTGGTATTTTTGACATTACTGTGTAATTTTACAGATTGCGCTGAATTCCCCTTATCATTCAAGAAACACGTGCTGTGGGTGCCACACGTTTCAATCATAGATAAATACTCTTTTTCCTGAATCCACACTGTGGAGAGTTTCCCAACTGATGCAAAGTGAGATTTCTCAACCCATTAATTCAGATT
Organism: Sebastiscus tertius; assembly: GCA_916701665.1. Taxonomy (NCBI): domain Eukaryota; kingdom Metazoa; phylum Chordata; class Actinopteri; order Perciformes; family Sebastidae; genus Sebastiscus; species Sebastiscus tertius. The sequence continues at coordinate 34,461 of CAKAOH010043225.1, forward strand.
CCAGGAATCGATTTTGAAAAATAATTCTATGTCAAATAGCATTTTCCAGGGCAGACGCTCAGTCTCTGAGCAGATATAAATATTCCCCGCTCCAAAATGCCCCACACACTGCCCTCGAGAAGGAGAGATTCTCGCCATCACTGCAGAAGATGAATATTATCAACAACATGTGGTGAGTTAAAATATTCCTTTGTCTTTTTTAAATCTCTCTAAATACACCTCCTGACAATACATCTCTCTTCCCCTGTACCAAATGTTATATATACAGTATATGTTATATACTTAGGATAAAAAATATCTAGCCGAGCCTCATCAATACTTACTAAAAGGTTAAATCTTTAAGTGTAAACATAATTTTTCCATGAAAGGTCTGATTTTGATAGCTTTTAAAAAGCTATATAACTTGGTTGAGTTTTCTAATAACTATCCAGAGATTATTTGAAGTAAATCAAATGCTTAATTATCTAACTCTGTAATTGAACACCTGTTTTCTTTACAATTTGTCATTCTTAATCATTAAATGAGCAATGATGAGACATTTAATGTTTGTTCATCGTGTGAATCTGTTTGAAGGTTTTCTCTGACCGTGCTCCTCCTGGCTGTTTGGGGCTGTCTGGCAGATGTGACCGAAGAAAGGATGAAACGCTCTGTGTCAGGTAACAGACTAACAAACACAAACATGTTATACATTGATAAACATGGTGTCTTCATTTAAAACAAAGTTCTAGTTTTTACATCAGTATTCAATATTTATGATAAAAATATATAAAAGAATATTTGTTTGGCTGGTATTTGACCAACAACAAAGAAAGCATGACTAGTACAAGTCTACAGCCATGTTAGCAGCTGAAGCTTAACTTAAGCACAGTGCTGCTTTGAGTTAAATGCTAATGTCGGCATGCTGACATGCTCGTAGAGTGGTATTTTGTTATATTAACTTTATTTAGCACCTTTTCAAAAAATAGTTACAAATGCAGAAGAGTCAAACCTGAAATAAAAATGAGATGAGATGAGGTCAAATGAGATAAAATAATTAAAAACAACTAGTACTAGGGATGTCAATCGATTAAAATATTTAATCATGATTAATCGCATGATTGTCCATGATTAATCACGATTAATTGCAAATTAATCGCACATTTTTTATCTGCTCAAAATGTAACTTAAGGGGAGATTTGTCATGTATTTAATACTCTTATCAACATGGGAGTGGGCAAATATGCTGCTTTGTGCAAATGTATGTATATATCTATTATTGGGAATCAATTAACAACACAAAACAATGACAGACATTGTCCAGAAACCCTCACAGGTACTACATTTAGCATAAAAAAATATATGCTCAAATCATAACATGGCAAACTGCAGCCCAACAGGCAACAACAGCTGTCAGTGTGTCAGTGTGCTGACTTGACTATGACTTGCCCCCAAACTGCATGTGATTATCATAAAGTGGGCATGTCTGTAAAGGAGAGACTCGTGGGTACTCAAAGAACCCACTTTCATTCACATATCTTGAGATCAGAGGTCAAGGGACCCCTTTGAATATGGCCGTGACAGTTTAACTCAATACCATCAACATCATGGCGTTGCTAGTATAGTCAGGGGACCATCAAGTCTCGTGGACACATTGTCCAGGAACCATGAATGTCTATCAAAAATGTTTGAAAGTTTTAAGCGAAAACTGTGACCTGCTGGTGGCGCTAGAGGAAAAGCCAGGAGAACGTTAAAGTGAGTCAGATTCATCGTCTGGAATCCATGGATACCTGTACCAGATATCTGTACCTATAATTGTTTAGATATTTCAGTCTAGACCAAAGTGGTGGACTGACTGACAGACTAGTATTGAAATGGCAAAGTGGCTCCGATTTGGTCTTTTACCCGGTAACTCAATTAATAGCGTAATCTGAGGTTAAACAGGTTATTGTGGCATTTACAAAAACACATCCTCTCAAGTATAAGACAGTTAAGCTGGGAACATACTGTATATGGAGTCAGAATATATATTAACCCCACATGTGTCTATGATGATCCAGAGATCCAAACAGCAGCCTTTGACTTCAGAACACATTCAAGTGAGCCAAAGCAACCACAGGCTCTGTTTTACACTAATAGCTCCTCGACAGCTGCTGTTCAGATAGATAACTCCTGATGAAATGACACGGGCTTTCCTGCGGGATCTGAGAGCTGGGCTGCTACTGCTCATTTCAGATACTGTCTTATAAAGCTACAGTATGTGACAGGGAAATCGCCTGCTTCCCTGCTTCTCTTCAAACAGCCCTTAAAAAATAATAATAAACCCAGCGGTCAGAGATGAGTGAGAGATGTAAATAAACTGACTGGAGGCATGTTGAGAAATCTTTTGTTGATAAAAGGGAGATTATTTTCAGTAAAAAGATGAAAGTAATGAGAGACAGAAAACAGTAATAACAGCACTATTTCATATTCATGATGTCTTTCATCAAACTACTTAGTCATTCAGTCATTTAGTTGAACTTGTAAGCAATTGTTTGTTGATTAAATAAGACACCAGAAATCATTCTTAGTAAATAAACCCTAGGAGGTTGTAGAATTACAACATGATGGGTTCATGATCATGAACAGCGCAGAATGTAGCCATCTGTGTCTGTGTCTACTACAGTAAGCATGTTGCCGTCACTCCGAAGAGAAGACCACTTGAATCAGTTTTCATGATCATCTCACCACACAAAGGGCTCGTGGATCAAAAGACAGCGAGAGAACGGATTATCTTCTTTGCTCCATGATGAATAAATTAGAGGCCACTGTTTCTGGAGGAAACCCTCAGAGCATCGCATGAAGACGACAAAGCTCCGCTTAACAGCAGATCTCTGACAGTGATAACAATATCTTTTTTATGCAGTGCATGCACGACAACGTGATAGCCCTGGTGTCAGGGAGATCATATTTTATTAAATATGTTTAAGACCTACTAGAGGGAAAACGAGTTAGAACAAAAATGTTGTCAACAGTGCTTAACACACAAAGATAGAGTAATCAAACTGGTGAAGCGTTCTTAATATCTGAGCTCAAAACTTGGAAAGGAGTAGTTTTAACTTTATTTATTCAGGAGGTCTCTTTGAGATTTGAGAAGAAACGATAGAGATATATATATCAGAGTAAAACAAGATGAGTCATTCACACAAAACAATTATACAACTAATTACAACAATCACAAATAGTATTTTTTAAATCCAAGAAATAAGCTTTTAAAGTTATAGGAACATCAAATCTTTGTGCTTTTGTGAAATGCATACAACTTTTCTTTCTAAAGTCTAGAATGAGCTCTTAATTAATAATACAGACTGTAACCTGGAGTATGTCTGGGTTGAGATGGAGTCAGTGGCATACAAGATGGTAGTAAATAGAAGGAGTCCTAATATTGATCCTTGTGGGACACCCTAAAAATCATTTTGGGACTTGATTTTAAACCATCAATAACAGTCAGAATTTTGGCAGAAAGATACGATTTGAACCAGCTGTGAGAAGAAAATGAAAACCCACAGAAAGCATCGTATTTAACAAAATGTGATCAATGTAGGGTTGTCAAAGTTAACGCGATAATAACGCCTTAACGCAAATTTTCTTTAACGGCACTAATTTCTTTAACGTGTTAATGCAACTTGCTTTAACGCTTAAGGCTAAATAATGCTCTAAACTTACACTAAATTTTGGTAAGGAAAAACAGGCATACCTATTTTTAAAGGGGTCCCATGACCTCTGACCTCAAGATATGTGAATAAAAATGGGTTCCACGAGTCTCCCCTTTACAGACATGCCCACTTCATGATAATCACAGTCAGCACACAGACACACTGACAGCTGTTGTTGCCTGTTGGGCTGCAGTTTGCTAATTTATGATTTGAGCATATTTTTTATGCTAAATGCAGTACCTGTGAGGGTTTCTGGACAATGTTTGTCATTGTTTTGTGTTGTTATTTGATTTCCAACAATAAATATATACATACATTTGCATAAAGCAAGCATATTTGCCAACTCCCATGTTGATGAGTATTAAATACTTGACAGATCTCCCTTTAAGATACATTTTGAAGGGATAAAAAATTTGATTAATTTGCAATTAATCGCGATTAACTATAGACAATCATGCGATTAATTTGTAATTAAATACTTTAATTGATAGACAGCCATAGATCAATGACATCAAAAAGCCTTGTTTTGTTGACATAACCAAATATTTACATTGTAGGTCATAAGAGAACAATATCTGTGAATATAAAATGAGTAAAGAAAATAGAAAATCCTAAAGTATATAGATATAGTATAAAAATTATAAATAAATAAATCCTGTATTTTGTTCCCAGCCTCCGGGTCAGCATCACTTCGTTCCAGACGGATGGTTGGGGGGACCCTGGCTCCTCATGTCCCCTGGCAGGCCTTGGTCCACATCTCTGACAGTATGCTGTCAGGAGGCTACGGAGGCGGTGCTCTCATCTCCGAGCACTGGATTTTGACAGCTGGCAGGAACGTGTTTGTCAACAGGACTCACCTGGCAGGGAAAAAGGGAATAGTCATTCCTAAAGTGTACCTGGGAATCACTGAATGGGCACAAGCTAAGCCCTCCAAAGAGGTTGCAGTAAAGAAGGTGAGCAAGAAAAACATTGGATCTGAAATGCAAACCTTTACTTTTTGCCACACAGTAAATTTATTTGTTCAGACACACTTTATTATTCAAACATATGTAGCTTATAGGAATTATGAAGTTGATTAAAATAATCTATTTAACAATAATATGTAACACCAAAAAAGAGAGAGAGAAATACAAAGTGAGCCTGTTTATTCTATTTTTATGGCTGCACCATTTTAGCAAATAGAGAGAAAAATTGATGTCTTGTGCATCGCAGCTTCATTACTCATTTCCATTCTCCACATAATATTTTTTTTTCCATTTGATGTAATGAAGCAATCATGACAAGACGGCTTACTTGATTTTTTTTTTTTTTTTTTATGCAAGTGTGACACCACTAAAGTGTTTAAGCAGGATTATTACACTGCTGTGTTGATTACTTTATTCTGATTGGTCAATCACGGCGTTCTACAGTCTGTAATTTCTTTATAATAGACCGTTGCTATGGGCGTAGCTCTGATGTCAGTTTTGGCGGACCGTTTTTGTGTCAAAATATTGATTTCTTAAGTAAGTAGCCGTGTAATAAGCGGGATAATGTCCAGCTAGCGGGTCATTGTTGTGAAAGAATCCCCTTCAGGACGATGAGAGACCGCAGCATCGCCCTGTCTGGGATTCTTTCACAACAATGACCCGCTAGCTGTACATTCTTACTTGTTTGTTTTAACAACTATATAAAAAAAACTATATAAATGAGCAACAACATGCAACATGTGGCTGGGTGACATGTTCCTTACCTCGTTACCATGAACTTGGCCACTGTAGTTTGTTTTGAGTTGAGCCAACATATGACATACCAAATGAGTATTAATCTGTGGCTGAAAATAGTCCCAGACAAATACACTATTGAATCCTGTGTGAGTTATGTTTTCTAAAAACTGTAGTGCCAAGCTGTTTTAGGAAACTACTGAGCCTCTTTATGAGTGGAAGTATATATTCTAGACCAGTTTTTAAAGATTTATGTCTTCAGTGGGAACTAGTTGGCTTGGACATTTGCTGGGATATTTGGAAAAGTATTCAGAGACAAACTAACACATTGTTGTTTTTTGTCTTTGGCGAGTGTAGCAAACATATAGATTATCACCAGACTTATCTAAAAACGTAAAATAACCAAGCATGGAGGTAAAAATAATTTATCTGGACAACTATTTACACACCAAGGGGCCAGTAAAGGGCCAGTGTGTAGGATTTAGGGGGATTTATTAGCAGAAATGGAATATAGTGTTCATAACTATGTTTTCATTAGTTTATAATTACCTGAAAAAAGGAATTGTTGTGTTTCGTGACCTTAGAATGAGCCCTTCATATCTACATAGGGAGTTAGTCCTCTTCATGGAGTCCGCCATATTGCTCCGCCATGTTTCTACAATAGCCCAGAACGGACAAACCAAACACTGGCTCTAGAGAGAGCCATTCACATTTTTACGTAACTTAAAAGCCAATGTAGTTCTCCAACACGCTTGAAAAGGGAAGAGTGAGTGGAGGGGTATTCAGTTGGTTGCAATCTGCAACCAGACCACTAGATGCCACTAAATCCTACACACTGGACCTTTAATGTGGTATTTCATGTAATATTAAGAAGGATTTTTTAAATTGCTGTGCTACTTGTTTACAGTTGAATGAAAATGAAAGACCAAACACTCAATCAGACTTCCTCCCTCTTGTATTTTACCTTTCCCTGCGGCAGGTTGTTCTCCATCCACGCTTCCAGAACCGATCTGAGTGGGACAACAACCTGGCTCTGATCAAACTGGAGGTGCCTGTGCTTATTAGCGATAAAGTGACCCCCATCCCCCTGCCAGAGAGATGCCAGGACACTATGGGAGGGACAGGGGTCATCACCGGCTGGGGCTGGGGGGCCAACCTCACCCCTAGTCAATCACTCAAACACCTCGTACTCCCTCTGGTCAACGACTCTGTCTGTAAGGCCGAATATAAACGTGTCCCGTTCACACCAGCTGTAGACGACAACATGTTATGCACCGTATCCACCAAGTATGATGAAAATGTTTGTTTCGGTGATGCCGGAGGCGCTCTGGCTGTCACAGATGCTGAAACGGGGGACGTCTACGCTGCAGGGATCCTTTCCTTTGACAAGTCCTGCAGGAACCACAAATACGCAGTCTACACGAAGATTTGCTCATATTTGCCCTGGATCCACAGTGTCATCAGAGGCGATACAGACCAGTCGCCTGCTCTGCGCGCTGATGCAATGTCTAGGATGCACTCATGGCAGCAGTAGATCTTCAAGCTCTGTTCTTTTAATTTCATAGTGAAATCATTCTAATGTCCTGAGTCAGTGAGTTGTATTAAATGCTTGTAATGTAACCACTGCTGTGCTTTGTCACATAAATGTTGTGATCAATAATATAAATACATACAATAAAAATATATGAATCCAGTATTTGAAATTCTTTTTTGTTTGCATAACAAAATTCAGTGCCCAGAAATGAGATGTCAGGTTGGTGGTTTGGATGGATCAACAAAATGTTGTACTTTGACACACTGCAGTTTGCTTCCCGTTATCTACTGATATGGCCGTGATCTTTACATAACGTTCACCAAATACTTTGAAATTTAATTTGGAGGATTGTTGATTTAAAAGTCACCTCCTGTGCTTTCTTGTGTCGTTTCACTGTAACACAGTTAACTTTGATAAAAGAGCTTAAGGGCTTCAAAGGTTGAGACGACATTTCATCATGTGCAGCATGAAAGCAAACAATGACGATAGAATAAAAGTGAATGACACAACTCTGAATCTGAGGTTTTTCAAGCGTTGCCCGCAGGTGTTTCCTTTTCCCACCAGTAGCTGTGGGACTTGAAAGATATTTTTGTCCGGCAGATGTGTCCACTCTGCCACAGATCATGAACTGTTTCAACAACAAATGCTTTTCTCCTCACCAGAAAAGTGAGGTGACGACAGCTGCCTGTCCGGCCAATAAAATATGGGAGGGAAAGATACAAGGGAAGGAGAAATCAGAGTGCAAGGCCGAGATGACTGATTAAATTCCTCTGTGTCTTTTCCAGTGTAATGTGAGGATATACAAGCTCAGGTTGAACGGATGGGAGTGAAGAGGCTGATATTCTTCATTTGTCATTTGACCTGTTAATTATAGCTATGAGGATTCAGCTGATAGCTTCCACAAAGAAAACCACTGCTGACTTAAACCAATAAATCTGTTGCAAAATGTAACATCTTGATTTCCTGCGGGACATCAGATTAGTTTCTCTTCCTTCACTTCTAACCAGCTGCTGTTGACTTCACATGGTGCTGAACAGTGACCCCCACATATGGTGAATTTCTTTAATCACTTGATCTTTCCGAGGTCAGTTGCATAAATACTATAAATTACATATGAGCTACAGATTTGTTTTTCAACGAAAACATAGATGTGTAATTTCACTAAGAAGCTCTTCATAGTGATGGCACAAACATCTATAATACTCATCTGGTAGACATTTTGATAAATGGTGTAACAAAGTGCATGAAAGACGCATGGTTTTACACATGCAGAGCAACTTGTATGTGTGCAGCATTCAAATGTAAAGCAGCTGTAAACTGGCAAAAAATAGGTTGACCCTCCAGGAAGAGCTATTTGAGTTATAATGATTACTGTAAAGCAAAGTTAGACCTAAGCCTTATATGTTGTGATACTGGTGCTAGTGTGTAACACATCAAAAGAAAATTCATATATTTACAAATTGACAATTTGTTCTAACCAGGCGGCTACCTCCAGTTCTGAAAAGTGAAGCCAATGCTGAAGTGCCTTAAACTTGCATTATTTCTAATAGCCAGCAGGGGGCGACTCCTCTGGTTGCAAAAAGAAGTCTGATTGTTTAGAAGTCTATGAGAAAATGAGCCTACTTCTCACTTGATTTAGTGCTTTTATACCTGCCTAAAAATAGTTTAGTCAAGTTTTTTTTTGTGTGTGAACTCATTTAGCCAATTTCAACAGTCAGACACACCAATGCTAATAGAGATGGGACCATAGACTGTATGTAAAAAGTGGACGTAATCTATCTGACGCCACACATTGGTTTATGGACTAGCGAGGGTGGAGCTAATCACAACAGAATTCTGAATAAGACATTTTTAGGCAACCACAAGGTTATAATTAACTTTCATGAACTGAAAACACACTGTGAAAGGGTTAAAGTTGTAAGACGAAATCACAGAGAACTCCCAGATAGCGATCCCAGATAGCGATCTGTCAATCACAAGGTAGCCCCGCCCTAAAGCATCCCCTGCTTTATGGTCTATATGACTCTAAATGGGACCATAATTTACTAAATGAACATCATGCTGTATTGAAGAAGACTTGAAACTAGTGATTGAGACCATAAACTCATGTTTACAATGTTTACTGAGGTAATAAATCAAGTGAGAAGTAGGGTCATTTTCTCATAGACTTCTATACAATCAGACTTCTTTTTGCAACCAGAGGAGTCGCCCCCTGCTGGCTGTTAGAACGAATGCAAGTTTAAGGCACTTCCACATTGGCTTTACTTTTCAGACGCCAGAGGTAGCCCACTGACTCACAGCCATCTTTCACCAGAGGTTGGCAAACCCTAACCACGCACCAAACCTGTAGATTAAAGCATCTGATTGGAGGAATTGGTTGGAACGGTTCAAATTCTTACTTGAGGCACTGGGAGGCTCAGTTAAGAACACAAACGTACCTTTTGTCCGAGAGGAGCACCCGGTACACATCATCAGTCCATCATGAGCCAGTGCAGTGTGTTTGTGTTTACAGTCAGTGACGTCATATTGGCAGCGAAAGATATTTTTAGACAAACTTCAGCTGCTAAGTGAAGATTTGGGGCATTTTTAGGTAAAACAAAAATGGAGCTGTTGAAGGAAGTACTTTTAGCAGGTCTGCAGCAGGGTGCAGGAGGTTCTCCTCTATGGCTTCTAAAATATTAATACCCCTGTCAAGGGCCATTACTCTCTACCAGTCTCAGAGTGTACTCTCTCTGGCTCCATCACTCCTGCAGAGCACTGACGGAGGTCAAAACATGAACAGTCTCCTCCTGCAGTTTAAACCAGACTTAGCATGGATGATGAATATTGTGTTAGCATGTTGTATGTGCACACAGATGCATTTTTATTTCTGAAAGACTGTGTTGTAAAACCAAAATTGAAGCTGCTTTTCTCAGTTACTAAGTGAGATAAAAAAGAAAATATAATCAAGTTCTCTTCGTGGGTAACCTGTCACACACCCAACCCCTAAGACTGTCACAAAATGTACATGTAACTTGTTGAGTCGGTGCTAACAATTATATCAATATAGGCGTCAGTGATTTGTTTTATTGTATTAAATCAATTACATGTACACAATACACAATATAGTAATCATAACTATGTTTTCTTTAGTGTATAATCACCTGAAAATAAGAATTATGTTTCCCTTAGCTGAGAATGAGTCCTTTATATCACTCAGGGAGCAGGTCCTCTTCACAGAGTCCGCTGTGTTTCAGTCTCAGCCCAGAACGGACAAACCCGACACTGGCTCTAGAGAGAGCCTTTTACGTTTTTGCGTTACCTGAAGGCCACTGTAGTTCTCTGACATGCTTGGAAAGGGAAGGGTATTCAGTTGGTTGCAATCTGCAACCTCACTACTAGATGCAACTAAATTCTACACACTGGTTCTTTGACTAACTTAAATTTTATAATATATAGCTTCTCTTCATATGGGTATTTGTCTTTCACGCAAACTAAGTAAGCGATTGACAGATGACAAATGACAGACCGGTGACAGATAATGACAGCTATTGTAGCTATGTACGCTGTCCTCCAAAGATGGCGGCGCCGCCCCAGAATGCTCCGCGATTCCCATTCTCTATTGGGTCGCGGGTACGACAGACCAACGAGACAAACATCATCAAGGAGCTGTGCACATGCGGCACCCCAGCCGCGAGAAGCATGCAACGGGCCTTTAGTCTTACAGATGTGCTGTTTATTTGAGCTGTACATGGATGAAGCGTTCTGATAAAATGATCAAGTTCCAGTCTTGCGCAAGTTAATTGGTTGATGCAACTCAACTCCTGTCTAAAAATGGAGATGAAAAAAAAAGACAAACATACAAGTCGTCCATATAAGTATGACAGAAACAGCCATGAGAACGTCCACCATGCATGTTTGTCTACATGCAGACAGGAGAAGCGTCCTTCGACCTTTAACAGCCTTTCACACAGAACACGACAACGGCACCACTGCGCTCTGAAACCCATTATTTCCAATGGCTTTTGCAGCGCCACAACAGCTTTTTGCTGCATCAAACAAAGTGTGGGCGCAGTGCTCCGTGTCGCTCGCCGAGCATGGAACTTTGGGAACCCAGCGGCTTGTGCAGCTCAACCGCGTTCCGTGTGAAAGGCCCTTTAGGATCGAAACGTAGGTTAGTGATGCTGATATTGTGCGCCCTTGGAGATGTTCAGAAACTGACAGTTTGTGGGATTACGGTCCACAGATTTAGGAAAACTAAAAAGAGCCAAACAGCTGGTGAAATTCTGTTCAGTCTCAGGTAGTGACCCAGATGGTGTTTTATAAACCCATAAGTGTTGAAAAATGTATATTAACTTTGGAAATAATTCTTTACTTAAAATAGTTGTGCGTTTTACAAGTGGAGAACCCCAAATGTTGGTTGATTTAATCCTGGTTCTGTAAAGATTAATGCAAAATTGTTTTTGAAAAACAAACTATATAATCGGTTTGATGATGATGATGATGATTATTAGTGTTTGCATTAGTATGTATCATTGTAGCCATTATTAGATATGAAAAGATAACATGGAGCAAGTGTACTCTGGTATGAATGATTAAATGTGGCGCTCTCTGATCATTCATCCTGGCACGTACAGTTATTGACGATTGTGTCTCACATTAAACAGAAACTCAGCATTGAGACGAATGTACTGCTGATACCAACCATCTGTAGGTTCAATCATCAAACACAAGAAATTAATGATATTTTCTAAGCCTGTCTGCTGTTTTACGCATGATGTGTACTCAGCTGCCAGGCTATGTACACTGTCCTCATGTGTAACTGGGAAACTGAAGCTTTCTGAGCTTCATCACCCACCGTCATATTTACTGAACTCACCACACACACAACGCTTTTCACAAGGCAATAATACAACAGATGATCTGTATCACCTGGTGGATCATTTTCCACTGCTTGCCAAAACAGGATTTATTTTGTCTTTTATTAGTCGTAGATAAGCTTTATTCATGCTTGCTTGCTTGGTCATGAATGATACTTCCCTTCAAATATTAAACTGATATCATCAGGAAACAGACAGAAGAATCAAGCGTCAAAATAGTCACAAGCTCAAAATATCAGGACGTCCTGTCTGATCCACTGTAGTGCTGATTTCTCTCTCATCCTGGCGTTTATTCACAATCATCCATCTTTTTAATCCGGATCCTTAAAGGAAGTTGACATAGCAAAATAGGGGCGACTGTGGCTCAGATTGCTCCCGAAGGATGTGCCATCGGTCTGTGAATGAGTTTTTAAATTAGATCCTTATAGGCAGCTTTGCACATTGCATGGCAGCCTCTGCCATCAGTGTATGAATGTGTGTGTGAACGGGTGAATGCTGACATGTAGTGTAAAGCACTTTGAGTGGTTGGAAGACTAGAAAAGCGCTGTATAAATGCAAGTACATTTACCATTTACCATTTCACCCATGTCTTTTTTATCCACCATTTTCATAAGAATCCTGTTCAGGATCAGCTCTGTCACTTGTGTTGATTAGAGGAGTGCATGACTATGCATGACTTTGCTAGTGGAACATTTTCTGATAGTTGTAACGTTTGCTGCCAGAGAGCCTATGAACGTTTTTTTGTCACCTGTTTAACCCTTGTGTTGTCTTAATTTTCTGAATACACCACTTGTCCTAAGGGTAAAAAATGACCCGCCTTCACTAAACCCCTAAAATAAAGCAGCTTGATTGCATTTTAAACCCCAAATCTATTTTGCATGAAGAAACAACCTGTCATTCATCACAAACTTTGTGAATATCCAGGTTTTTCCTCTTCACAGTGCAGAAAGACTGTGTTTAATAAGTGGAATTCACTCGAAACCCTAACCCTAACCTGCTGGGCAGTGAAACTCATGGCTACAGTAAAGAGAGTACTGGGGGTACTGTCATCTGCAGCACCTTTATAGCCTCTGACTGCATTCCCCATTAGTAAACAATGCTTTCAAGAAATGTTTATTCTCTCTGATCTTGTTTGTATTTTGTCTGTGAACTTCAGTCAGGTGTGGGGTCGTGGAGGGGAGATGCTGCACATTCGCGAGAAAGTTTTCGTTTTCCCTGAGTTCAATCAGTAGCACACGTAATCTCAATTTCTTGTGTGTGTGTGTGTGTGTGTGTGTGGTGTGTTTTTTATGGTTTCTGTAGTATGAAAATGATTTTATAACTGCCGGGTCAAAAATGACCCCTAAGACAAGATTTGTACCCTGTTGGTGTACAGCTTTTATGGAAATATGAACAAAGGCAATGTTTAACTTTTTCTCATGTTTGGGTCATTCTAGGAAAAGTCATTGAATTTCAAGTTGAAAAAAGATCATTAAGGGGGTTTCCTATGCTGTTAAACATAGTGGCGGGTCATTTTTGACCCCTAAGACAACACAAGGGTTAACCACGTAATTTAGCCCGACAGAATGAATGGACATTTTGCTACCACATCTAAGCTACTTTCCAGCGCTGAAAGAAGGCAACATCAGACTGAATAACAAAGTACATGTACTCAGGTACTGCACTTAAATACAATTTTGAGGTACGTTTTGATGTTATGCTACTTTATACATCTACGCCTCTTACTTCACTACATTTGCACGCAGCAGTGGTCTTCCTACAATTACTATAAACTAAAAACTTGTTTACAGAGAACAGCAGTCAGTGTTTAGAATATATGGGCAAATACAATTTGCTGATTAAATTAGTAATAATATGCAATGAGGGGCTGTGATAGTTCCCATCAAGTCCGTTATTGAGGGCACTATCATTGTCATGCACCTAACATGATAAACTCAGCTCTCTTAGAGAGGATCATGAACATGTTGTAATTGTTGTAATTGGGTTTATTGGTTTATTGGCCTTTGATTAAAAAACAGCAGCAACAAAAACTTACTCAAAAGAAACAGTAAGTGTAGATTTGATTTGACCTCCTGCAAATGCTGAATATGCAAAATGCATTTTATTTGGATTGAAAAAACTTTGAGATGTTCAAAGAGAAAAAAAAAATAAAAATTGTGGAACTTACATTTTTGTGGCTGCGTCCATTTTTGTTAGTATCAGGTGCAATACTTTTTCGTAATCCAATGGATTACATTACTAACGACAAAAATTGCCATGTAATTTGTATTCAGTAACTGACTTCAAAGTTGATTTCAAAGTAATCTGACCCTACCCTGACTATCGTTAGATGTCCAGATGCCAGATGCCAATTTGTTGGGAATATCACCCTTGGTGCCACACATACAGGCTGTCGTTGGCTCAGTTGTTTCTCCAGCAGTTTATAACAGCAACACTTCATCTTTTTGAGTTGCTTCACAAAATTAGAGATGCTTGCTGCAATTCATAGTTCTGGAAGTAGTTGATACTTAAATGCCAAGCGTATAATTTGCCCAACTTCCCATTTTAAAGACATTAATTCACAAGTTTGAAAGTAGGATGTCCATCTCAGTGTGTGAGTGTAGCTTGTTCAATGGCTCCTGGAGAGGTGTGTTGTTGTACTGCTGTGGTAACAGGAAATTTCCTGTTTTACCACAGAGGCACGGGGGCTGTTACAGCTGTAATGGAAAAAAGAAATAAAGAGCAAGTACACATGGTTCAAGGTTATGTGTGTCCCTTGGAAACAACAAAAACAGCTATAGAAGAAAAAAGGAACGCTTAGGTGTCAGTGAAATGTGAACAAAACTAGATCGGGTTGTTTTTCATGCAAATGATGTAATGATTTTCTTCTCTCACGTTCTGTTAGTCACGTTTGTGGTTTCCCGCTTCTCTAAATGTGGAGCACCATGTTCTTCTCATTCTGTTACGTATGTAGCTGTTTGGTGCCTAACATGGGGGAAGGCTGATGGAGCTGACAGGGATTAAATGCCATGCAAAAGCCACGACTGTTGCACCTTCTCTCGTCCAGGGCACAACCGCCTGGTCTCATAATGTCTCTTATCAGTGAGGAACCACAGCTGCTAATCCTGGTCAGAGTTGACGTGGCTCAGATATCTATCAGTACTACTATGTCCAACTATAAAGTAAGGAATTTCTGTCTGTCTGACTGTCCTTCACATATCTGAAGAACTGCTAATCCAATCACACTTGGCAGGTGTATTGCTCAGGGCCCAAGGGAGTGCAGTGTTGAATTTGGCCAGATGGTGACACTAAAACAATGAACATCACATTTTGGCCTATAACTTATGAACTGTAACTCTGAGAAACAAAATTATTTTTTTCCTGTATTCTGTGGGTTCAGATGAATATATCTATATAAGCCTTGCCTATTTGCACCCAGATTGATTTTCCACCATTTTGAATTGTGTCCAAATCAGATTTTCTGCTACTCCTCCTACAAATTTTGAGCAATCACCACCAAATTTGGTACAAAACGTCTCTGGACCAAGCCGGAAAAAGTAACATTTTTGGATTGTTGATGTTCCACACAGTTTTGCTAAAGCTGGCCCTCAAAGTTAGCTCAAATGCAGCTGACAATGTCATATCTCCTGAACACTTTGTGCTTTTGCGATCACATTTGGTGGACATGTGTAGATATGATCTAGTCTGAGTGACCATGGCAAATTTGGTATCATTTGGCCAATAATTGGTGCTGAAGTGGCATCATCTAACTATAAAGGAAGGAATGTCTGTATGTGCAGTATGTATGTATGAGTGCCCTTGGCTTATCTCGAGAACCGTTCATCCAATCAACTTCACACTTGGCAGGTACAAGCAGCAAATCCACCGTTCTCAACAATGCTTCAAGCAGCACTTCTGAACAAACAATGGTATTCTTATTCAATAGGACAATGCAAACAGTTGCAATATTTAAGTAGCAGTTTCATAGTTTCCCCAGATAAAAAGGATCCATAATTCACATAATTCATATACTGTATACATTTAAGAAGCAACATAAGCAGTGTGTTCAGCTTCCCTATAAATAAAGAGATAGATGATAGATTTTTTTTTCCCAAACAAAGCTTTTAAGAAGACGTTTGCAGGATGAGA
Source organism: Sebastiscus tertius (assembly GCA_916701665.1). Taxonomy (NCBI): domain Eukaryota; kingdom Metazoa; phylum Chordata; class Actinopteri; order Perciformes; family Sebastidae; genus Sebastiscus; species Sebastiscus tertius. The sequence goes on from CAKAOH010043225.1 coordinate 50,353, forward strand.
ATACAGTATAACATATCATTTCTGTGCTGTCATGGTGATTCTGGTATCAGAAATGGATGTAATAGATGTTTACTGTGTCCCCAATCCTCTCCAACAGTATCTTCTCATGGGTTGTCATGCTACTATACCACAGCAAAATAGAAAAGGTCAGCACGCTTTCAACAGCAGCTCGGTGGATATGTACCCCTCCTCCTTCTCCACCAACTCCAACGACTTAAAGATTCAGACAGGTGGACTCCCTGTACTGTGCAGGAGCTTCACTCTGAATTAGTATATAAAGTGTTAGCCAGTTTAGGGACTGCAATCACCCTTAGATTTTGTTGACAATAAATATTTTATTTTAGGGTGAAAATTGACACATACTGTAGATTTATAGTCAAATGATTTTAGTATATATATATCTATATATATATATAGATATATATATATATCTATATATACTATATCTCTAATAGGTCTTTCTCCGTCTTTCAGTCTTTCAGCACAGGTCAAGATATCCTGATTTGATTTGAGTAACTTTTTAGATAGTTCAAGAGTCTGTAGCCTCCGAGCCCAAATTACCCAAATGATGAGTAATTTTCCCAGATATAAACAAAGCTCCCTTCAGAGCCACACAGCTTGTTTTCACAGTCTGAGTAGGACACCTCATGATGAGTAAACTGACCTTTTATGTGTAAAACTGGAGCACCTTTAACACCCTTTTGAAACTATATAAAGGTTGATGCATCCAGACAAGTCTAGAGGCCTTGGAAACACAGTGGGTCTTTCCTAAATGCCTTCACCCTGCCAGAGAGATGCATGCTGGATAAACAAGGCCACCTGGTGGTCAGAGAACAGTCATATCACATCACTTCTTTATATATTATCAAACCTCCAGGTACTTCCTCATTCATGTCATTCACAATCAACAACTCTGTGATATACTGAAGTTAAACAGAAAATCACAACCATTGAATATGAGAAGATGCTTAAGCTGGAGAGCAGAAGTAGAGACAGTCCAGTGTTGGTTTGTAGTTAAGCTATGATTTCTTATCACTGTCAAACCAGTAATTTAGGAGGAAATGTTATAAATGTGTTATGAATTCAAAAGTAGGCCTACATGGTTGAAACAGTTCAAATAAAAAGGTTATGGGGGAAAAAATGCAACAAGGCTTCTCCCTGACTCCTATTAATGTGCAATGTTGCACGTTAGTTTATTAGTTAATGGTTATGTTTCCAGCATAGATCAGATTATTATGTGTCTGATAACATTATGGAAAGGACCCCGCAGAGAAATTAAATGTTTTTTGTTTTTTTTCTTTCGCTCGATCCAGTCTGTTTGTTATTGTGTGTCTCGCTCGGTTAAGTCTCGTTCTGAAATCGTTCGTTGCATCCACGTTGTCGAAATCATCTAAATATTCAGCCATGACATTGAAAATCTTTTAGATAATAACTAAGCTACGCTTTCTGTAGTCCAACACAACAAACTCTGACAACACCGGCACTCCTCTCTCCAACTCGCACTCATGTTTCCACTGTTGTCTTCCAGCAACAAGTCACATGACAGAATAAAAACAGACCGTATCCAGAAAAAGGTAGAGAAAAACATACATTTCTCTGTAGGTTCCTTTCCATAATGTTGTCATACACTTATAATAACAATCTGAGCCGTCAGTGGCAAAAACGAGCACTTTTAGTGGACGTACATTGACGGTGCGGAATTGCCCCGAGCGTTTATATTGCAGCTTGTTTAGCAGCTGCCGGTTACAGCGTTGTCCCTCAATACTGGACTGGACTTTACTGCGTTTTGCTGTCATTTACTGTCAAGCTTGTTTCTCTCCTCTTTCATCTTTCTCTCTCGTCTGATCTCTGTTTTACAGAGGGTGGAGCTTTGCACACCTAGCTAAGAGATGGCTTTGTAAATTAGGCGTTGGTGTAATGGATACCAAACTTGTGACCTTAGTGATGCTGAGTGAATGAACCCTTAGATGATGGTTCTATGAATGTCATTTACAATCTCCACAGGTTGTCCGGTAAGAACATAAAGATGATGGTGATGTTTCAATTAGTCCAGGTCACACACACTCTCTTTGAGATACCACTCATTTATTAATTGCAGATGGTTTGTAAATCCTTTTTGAATAGTGTGTGGTTACTAAATACAGAAAATAGAATAGAAACATATGCAGGCATTAGTAAGATGTAGTAATAATAACAAACAGTATTGTAAGACATACACATGCAAGCATAATTAAATGAAAGTTAAACATTTTAAACAGGAGTAAAAAGGAGGAGAACACAGCCTTCTGAACTATAAAGGAGCGTCAACAAATAACAGACTCAAGCTCTCATACAGTACTATGAGCATAGTGCACACAGAGGGTGATATGATGAATTGTGCGACGGTCCCTTAATGACGGCCGCATATGCCCGTTCACTGCGCTGCTCTAACTTAATGATTATTAACAGAAACACACAACTTATCATTCAAACTATTATAGAACATGAGCATGAGCATTATAACATGATACAAGTGACTTTAGAATTATTGTAGTGATGCAGATAATAAACAACAGACAACTATAACAAATACTCACTTTCTCATGGACGCACAGGAAAGACCATATCAATAAATAAATAGAGAAGAGTCCAAAAACGTGCAACACTGATGCTGAGCTGCGTTGGAAGACAGATGAGGTTTTTGATCGGCGCAGAAGGTGATTGGAATCACAGCACTCTCTGATCATGTGATGACCATGCGCCAAGTCACAGCCTATTGGTCCGTGCATGTGAACAATGCATGGGCAGGTGAGGGGATGCTTTTGGGTTCAACTGCTGCACCTTCTGAACAGGCATTGACACACTTTGAATCTTGAGTCTTGTTGCTCTCGCCACCATTATTAGCTGCTCTGTTTCAACAATATTGGGCTGAAAATACATGAATGTAGGCTGAAAAACAACCGTGTACAGCGAGCCGGTCATTGTTGTGAAATAAACCCCGACAGGCCGATGCGACAGGGTTCTTGCATTGCCCTGAGCAACGATTATTACACGGCTACTTACTTAAAAAATCAATAATTTGACACAAAAACGGTCCGCCAGAGTCCGACATCAGAACTGCATCCATAGCAACGGTCTGGGAGGACTATAAAGAGGAATATATAATGAGCTCATCAGCAAATTGAAAAAACACTTTTGGACAATACTCGGGTCATTTTCTCTACGCTGTTAATGACGTCATTGTGCCAGATCAACGTCAGCTGGTAGACCATCCATAATAAATACTTACATGTATTTTTGCGAGTGATAAATACATATGTAAGCTATTTTGTTGAGTTGTCTGTGTGCGAAATGCCCTGAGTCAATTTGAGTTCCACTTGGTAAGCACCGATGCAGCGTATATGTCTAGGGCTTTTATTGTGAAAGGTGTGAGCTGTCATTGTCAATGTGGGGGCAATACGCACATTTTCCCAAATTAATAAATGCAAAGTATTTTGTGGTCGTCTGTGTTGTGATGCGCTGCTCTGCTCACATTAAATACATTATTTGCGCGCCACAACTTTGTCTCTGGATTTGTCTCAATGGTGCTGCTCTCTTTCCTCTCGTCCATCTGCCCTTTTTCCTTCAACACAATGCCTGATGGTATATAGTGCTTGGTTTGTGACCATCATTATACACTACTAATCACTATGAATTGTGGGATACTTTGAGTCCACTATATGAATTAAACTAAACTTAACTAAATTATTGATTTTTTAAGTAAGTAGCCGTGTAATAATCGTTGCTCAGGGCGATGCAAGAACCCTGTCGCATCGGCCTGTCGGGGTTTATTTCACAACAATGACCGGCTCGCTGTACATGATCCCTTACACAACAGTCTTTTGACATGATAATAATAATAATAATTTTTATGCCTCTGTGCTGGCGACAGCCCTGACCGGATTATATATATGGTTATCCGTCCATCGGATATCGTGTTCTTGTGAACACGATATCTTGCCTAGAGTAAATTTCTTCAAATTTGGCTCAAACTTCCATTCGGACTCAAGAATGAACTGATTCAATTTTGGTGGTCAAAGGTCAAGGTCACTGTGACCTCACAACCGTAACTCAAGAATCCCTATGCTGATACAATGATGAAGTGATGACATTTTGGACAGACATGGATGTAAACTGCAACTTGACTGGTTGGCAGAGGCAATAATTCTAGTTTAAAAAAAGATTGCCAAATTTGAATAAAGTCCCTTGGACCCTTGTGATCCGAGGCATAGCCGTGACATGAGCTTCACCCTTCAACCTCCTTCCCCTTAGCAGAGTCGTCTGGAGCCACATATATAGAGAAGTGTGAAGTAGCTTTTCACATGTGAGCTGAAATGTGTGAGCGTGTGTGTGTACAGTAAAGAGCGTGAATGCTACAATTGTGTGTGTGTACGTGTGACCATGCATGGACTTTATTAGCAGCTGATGCAACAGCACATCGGAGCCCTTGTCAACTCGATTACTCAGTACACGTCTAACAACAATCAAACAGATCAGTGACAGAAGGTGAAAGAAGAGTCGAACCACTTTTATAAAAAGAGGGAGTTGTCTATCATTGAAAATAGAAAAAAAAATATATCCCCCAAATTTATTTTCTATAAGATACAATTATTTCACAGACAAAAGCAGACAGTCTTCACACAGCTTTCTTTACCCCCAGTGGGATTTCTAAACAGATGAATCTAATTTACAGACGTATATCTCCAGCCGGCCTCTTAACAATAATCTACAGGCAGGAACAATGATTCTTTCATGAAACAGGCAGTATTACAGACAATAGTGTATTATATATTGTGCAATATAGTTTGATTGTCGTTTCTTTCCAATTAGGCCAGCTGACATCAAATGTACAGACGTGACACACACCAGTCAGTACACAAATCCTTCCACACAAACATGAAGTACAGACACACAACTGTAACATTCAAATGAGCTCATTACAGTAGGTAAATACACCAGGCTAGAGCTGCTGCCTAAACTAGATTATTCAAATCATCTGCACACAGCTGAATCAACCCTGTGTCTGGAGATAAAAAGGTATACGACACACATTTTTAGAACTGTAGACTTGTTTTGAAAAGAGACAAAATAGCACTTCAAGCATCTTTAAAACAACCTTCACCACTTCTCAACGAATAATGAAGTAGTTTTTCTTACCTATCAGGCAGCACCCAGTTTCAATTTTAGTTAAAATCTACATGTTTTCTTTTAATTTGTCAGCATTACATATTTGTTGTGTACAAAATAAAAATAAATATATAAAATATAAAATATTCTTATTTACCTGTCATCTGACCATACATAAGGTCTTGGTTTTATTTCTCCAGGTTTCTATATCCAAATACAAATACAAATGCACTGAAATTTGACATTTGAAAAAAATTCAACAGCAACATTACTTTCTAGAAACGGTGTCCCTGTTACGCTGGATCATCCACAGAACACTCTGTCAACATTTTGCATATGGACCAATCAAGTTTCTACTGTAATAGGGTAGCAACATAAATATTAGAGGCAAATATCTAGACAAAAACCTGGACAAACATCAATGGACTCACGATGGACAGTTTTAAAAAAACAGATCAAAATTGATGCAGCAGAACCATGGCTGTGTCTAAAATCATTCACTCATTCACTACTCCCTACTCATTATTGAGGGAGGACTGGAAAGAGGACTATATAGTGAGCTCATCAGCAAAAAAAACACTTTTGGACAATTTTCTCTACGCCGTTAATGACATCATTGTGCCAGATCAACGTTGGCTAGTAGACCATCCATAATAAATACTGACATGTATTTTTGCGAGTGATAAATACATATGTAAGCTATTTTGGTGAGTTGTCTGTGTGTGAAATGCCCTGAGTCAATTTGAGTTCCACTTGGTAAGCACCGATGCAGCGTATATGTTTAGGGCTTTTATTGTGAAAGGTGTGAGCTGCCATTGTCAATGTGGGGGCAATACACACATTTTCCCAAATTAATAAATGCAAAGTATTTTGTGGCCGTCTGTGTTGTGATGCGCTGCTCTGCTCACATTAAATACATTGTTTTCGCGCCCCAGCTTTGTCTCTGGATTTGTCTCAATGGTGCTGCTCTCTTTCCTCTCGTCCATCTGCCCTTTTTCCTTCAGCACAATGCATGATGGTATAAAGTGCTTGGTTTGTGACCATCATTATACGCTACTAATCACTATGAATTGTGGGATGCTTTGAGTCCACTATATAGGTTATAATAATTTTCACTACACATTCGGACAGCACTACAAAATGAACTCACAATACAGTCAATTATATAGTCCACGATAGTGAGTGATTTCTGACACAGCCCATATCTTCTTTTTTTATTCTAAGCATTCTTCTTCCTTGTCAAACCCGGGCAGCTACAGTTATTTAACTTTCAATCTTGTAATCTTCAATCTCAGCCAATGCTGACTTAAGTGACATCACTTGAGGCAATTTATCAGATTTCATACAGCTCCATCTGGAGCCACAAAAAGCTTTAATCAATTTCGTACTCCCCAACTCTGTAAACAGACTTCGTATCGTTGGTGGAGTTCCCCTTTGACTCTATTGAACTGTATTTGGCAACACGTCCTCTACAGTCTGAACCCATATATGTCCCTAAAAACTGCTTGAAACAGTTTTTCCTCCAAGGGAATACTACTATAGCAACATGACCGCTTCCATGAAAATAGCACGATGACTCAGTTAAAGGTCCATTATTATTATATTTTGAGGTTTTTATGTCATTCTGTAGCTTCACAGGGGTGTTCCTTATGTATAATCTGAACATTAAAATTTTGGTCAAAGTATGTACAGTATGTTTGATGTCAAAATGCTATTTTCCCTAGCCCTTCTAACAACTTTTTCCCATGTGACCTGACATAGGACCTGATGGTGCAATATGTACATTATATATATACATTCTTCTAGTCAGTGTATTAACATTACATACAGTAACTTAGATGGCGGTCGGCACGCTCTCAGTTTGGAGAAGCAGATAGGAGTACCGGAATGGAAGCTAAGCAATGTACTGCTTTGTGGACGAAAAGTCACACAATAACATAAACACATTGACCGATGGATGCAGCGGTAGACCAGCACCTCTTGTGTTCTACGAGTTAAAATGACTGTTTTTGTGAATGGAGTCTGGTCTGATAGCTTTGAAGACCGCGATAGATCAGCTTCAATTCCCCGTCGGCTGTCAGACAGACCTTTCCGACTGGGAACTGAAGCTGTTGTATCGCACTCTTCAATGCCACCAGACTCAATTTTTACAAAAGCAGTAATTTTACCTCGCAGAACGCAAGAGTATAGATACAACCCCACTTCAAAAAATGCGAATCAACCCTTTCAGTTATTTCCAAACTTACAGTAGCATGGTTAACTTTGACTCAGCTAGTGCTAGTGTTCACATTATTCATAACCTTATTGATTAGCTTTGATTAGCTTACTTACTGAGTGGTAACCTACACTATTTGCTTTTTGCTAACGGCTGTGTGGGCGTCCATTTAAAAAAAAAAAAAATGGAACAGACCTCAGATGAACCCAACCTTTAACCCATTGTCCTCAATGGTCAATTAATTAAATTGCCTTGGTGACAACCGTGGGAGCATTTCCTCTATTTTATTTCCTCTTTCACTTCATGTTATAAATACAACTGACATTTTCATCTAGACAGTGAATCATTGTCTTTCCTACGTTAAATATATTGACCAACCAGAATTTTATATAAACACAACGCATCATACTGACCATGCCATAAAAGTGGTGCAAGGACTATATTTTTCAAGAAACTAAAATTCCAGCAGATGATATACAGAGGATATACACTCACCAGCCACTTTATTAGGTACACCTTGCTAGTACCAGGTGGTCTTCTGCTGCTGTAGCCCATCTGCTTCAAGGTTTGACGTGTTGTGCGTTCAGAGATGGTATTCTGCATACCTTGGTTGTAACGAGTGGTTAT